>PNEQ01014963.1:0-31726 GCA_003012365.1 Medauroidea extradentata
CCTGAAATTTAATAAAATTACCAAGTACACAATAACTTTGTAAAATTTTAATTTTACTCAGTGCTACAGCACGAGAGCACGGCCTTACGCACCGCCACTGTATATATATATATATATATATATATATATATATATATATATATATATATATATATATATATATATAGTGATAGATAGCGAGACACATACTGTGTGTGTACGTGGACGGTACCTTCGATTATGTTACGGATGAGAAGACTAGACAGAAGCAATAAGATAAACGAGCATTAGTTCAATGCCAAATTTCCGGCATCAGACATTTCAAAAGTTAAAAAAACAGACATAGTTTGTTTTAAACCAGATGTTTGTGATAAATACAAACACTAATTAGCACGGCGTGTATTGTAAATATATTAGGTATTACAGGTACTAAGTGCAAATATTAACGTACAAGACTGCAAACTGAAAATAAATGAGTTGTACATATATATTAATGGTTTGTTTCCCTTCGCAAATTAATAAGGGATTTTAATTTTATTCTAAATTAATAATTAAAATCCCCATCACAAACAAACTTGTCTACGTAAGGATATAATCTTGTAATACTGTTTACAGTTATCGTTTTTCCTTCACCCTGAAGTTACCATAGACATGGCATTATTGTACGAATTTGTTTACAGAATTAAATATTGAAATAAATTACACAATGAAGCTTAAGTAAGGTAAATTTAGGGTTTATTTTTGTTCGAACGTTTTATGCTTAGAGAGCTCAATATGTTAATGAAACGTGGATATTTTCGTCATCTTAAAACTTTGTACGCACTACATGCAGTTTTTCAAAGCAATGTTTAGTGATGTTAAATTTTCCATCATTACGAATTTTTTTAACTGAGTAAGAGAAACAAACAACAATTTGGCGGCGAATATATAGCTTACGCTGAAAACGCCGTACGTAAACAATTTTGGGAAGAGTTGTTCACGCACTTAATTTTTTGTGAAGTGTTTGTTCTAGCTTCTAAATTCCGACAGGCTCATCCGACGATGTTAATTACTCCATCCTCTCCTGTTAGGTTAAATTAATATCTTCCTTGGAGCTGAAATATAAATCACATGGCTGAACGACGTCGTCGCCTTGGGGTAAATTAATCTATGGCGGGTGACAGGCGTTGATGGAAGGGCGCCGTATGAAAGGTTTTGCTGTGGTGAAAAGGTTTAAGAAAAGCAAGAATAATGAAGGGAACCCCATTCGCTTCTTTGCACGTATTTTCGAATTAGTTCAACAACATGGATTTCCCGTCTTAACGTACGCAGAACTCGACAACCTTTATCGAGCGAGAAAGAACTAGAACATTTCCAATTATTCAATTGATCTTTGTCTGCCAAAGCTTAAGAAACCTGATAACGTAGCTTGTGTTGTATTTTATCAAGATAATATACATTAGTTGACTGTGCTTGGATACAGTTGAGTAGAGAGAATAAACTGAATTGGTGATGGTATTTCTATGATGTACAGTAACGTTAAGTTTAAATTAGTTTTATAAATATTGTAGGTTGTGTATGGTTATTTGGATGCTATGTGTATATTAAAATTGGTGGTGATTTCTGACGCATAAAATTCGCGATTAGAATGTTGTATAGAGTGTATTTGGATACGATATAGAAGCTGATAATTATTGATGGGTGACTTTTTTCCGATATAACTCTGGATTTAAGAAATAAGTTTTCACCCCACTATGTCCTTATTGTGCTTTTACTCACTTTTGTTATTTCTAACATTTTTTAACCATTATATATCTATAATAGTAGAGTGTCCCTAAACTAGCTAAGTCCAATTTGAAATGCTTTTGGTAATATTAATCACAAGCACACCTAAATATTATCATACAAATCTTTTTATAAATATTGTGATGAATTGGCTACGCGAGTACAAGTAATAATAGACACACTGCCTAAATAATTCCTTTCTTGTTACTATTACATAACAGAGAGTGGCACATCTGCAAAAACCACCTCTGTTCATGACCTTAGCAACCTATCACATTTACTACAACTATGAACAAAAGGGATGGTAAAACAATGGTTGTATTACAACAATTGTCATTTGTCGTGTATTGCATGTAAACATGAGAAAATAAGTTGCAACACCTTTGCTTTGCTTTGACACTTGTTACTGGTTACACATATTATGCCCATCCAATGTTATCATGTCAGGTGGTTAATACATGTGGCACACGACTGTGTTACTGTCCTCTAAACTGTGAATAGACGCACCTAATCTTTCGTAAACGTCGTGTGCATCAGATGACACTGTGAGGTACATCGACAATTTTTAAATAACTTTATATTTTTCCATTGAAATTTTGCTTGAAGGTGCACGCAATATCCCTGAGAATCTCTTAGACAATTGTTTTGAGAAATTAACAAAATAGGTCTCCCCAGTCATAATAAGTGTGCGAACAGAAAAATGAACACGTTTATGGGAACCTTTTGCAGTAGTTGTTACTGTCTTCTCTTACGTTTTACACAGGAGTGGAGCCTTACACTGATTGGGCGCGTCAGTTCTTTAAGCCTTTCACGATTCAGTCATTCTCACATATCAACTCTCTCCCAGGTTGTTTAAATATGACATAGTATTCTGTAGGATCAATTGTAACTTCCCTCGTATTAACCTACACGCCCTTACACCCGATTTGGAGATATTTAGTTGCACCCTTCGGGGTTGGGGAAGTGACGTTCCTTATTCTTCCAAATTGTTATAGAGTCGATTAAATCAGACAGTGTGGTAAGTGACTGGATTTGTTTGCTTGGACATACTCCTTTGCTAAATAAATGACTGTCAAAAGAAAACTAAAAATAAGACAATAAAACAGAAATAAGCAGAGTATGCTTCAGTCATCAGGATACATACACAACATGAAATTCCAAAACTGGAATCAGTCAGATCTGACCAGATATTATGTCAGCGTGGGAAGTACAGTGTCATATTTGTTTTGCAAAGTTGCAATACTATTCGGTCTACGAACAATTTTCAAACATACATATTGGCAACGGATAAAATTAAAATTATATGTGTGTATAAATATAACCAACAAATAACATAGCTTTAAATGAAAAAAAGTTCTTGATCGATCTGTTAATCAGTCGATTGCAAATGTTACATCTTTCATGCCATATTAGTTATTTTTCCGGAGTGCAGGAGATCAAATAATCTGTGATATTAAGACAGTGTGTATAAACGCTACGAGTTGTGACTTTTTCTTAGAACTGGGCATGTTCTATATATCTTATTTATTGTCATCCCTTATCAGAGTAAAAAACATCGCTGTTAGCCAGTTCACACCATGCTTAATTTCATAACAGATTTACGTCCATTTTATGTTAGCGTTTTTTCTTCCATGTCAGCCTTTCTCCGAAGGGCTCTATCTCTGGACATAGCAGTTTTCACAGCCAAAATCCTACCGAGAAATGTAATAGAGCATGTTCTATGTTTATATTATTTTTGGCGACATTTAGCCCATAAACCATTATGTTGAATCACAGCCGCTTAACACATGTTAACACCTGTTACAGAAAAAAGTCCTCATAGCTTTTAAATGAGAGTGAGCACATTGTTGTGATGTGACGTGTTATGATGTGTTGTTACGTAAACAGACGCAGAGCGCGTCATAACACGCTGTAACACGCGTCACAACAAGATCTGGGATCCCAGATTTTCGTCAGACGTGTAATGCATCAGACGCGAAAATGAAGGAGCAACATGTAGAACTACTGCGTACTTACGAGTTGTTGTATGCTCGTGTAAGTCGTGGACAGTTCGCAGTTTATACCTACCACAGAAAACATTTCCCAAAGCACTCATCAGACAGTCACCATCCCTGTTCCCCCACCTTTACCCCCGCAAACGTCTGTCATCAATTCTCCACACATGAACTTGCGTCAAAGAAAGAATAAACTTCCGGTTGACTCAATCCTTCAGGACATGGTCAAAGTTATGAAAGATAATAGTCGTGTTAGGTCTCTGTATCTTTCCAATGTTGCTGCACTTATTCAACACAAAAATAATCTCCATGGAGAGACAAACCTGTATATTTTAAGCTTGGGTGGAACTGTCAAACGACTTACTTGTGAGGAACAAGCTAGAGTGAAAATGGAAATTGGTAATGTTGCCTTTCATGCTGAGTTACGTGATATTCAACGTTCCCATACAAGCTATAGTCCTGAAACACATTGAAGTTGACCCCAATACGTGTCCCAGACCAGAGAACTACATTTACGAATTCTGTATGTCTCAGACAGCATTGGATAATTTAACTCGGTGTATAGAGTGATTCATCGTGTGTATACATAAACATCAAATATTTCAATAACAAAATTTTAGTTTTTCTTACCTCAAACACACAGCGAGTCGTTCTTCAACTGATACGCCCCTTCTTAACTTAGTGTCACACTTCCTCAGTTTTGGAGCTACCATATGTAGCAGCTCATAAAACTAATTTTTCGTCATGTGGTAGTACATTGAAAACCTCTCCTCGTCGTCCAGAAGTTGTGGCCTAAAATGATGAATTTCATCCATTGTTGGCCTGTCTGCGTTTATAGGATGCACCCACTCTCTTTTATTTTGTTGAGCTAACATGATGCATACTGCTACTGCACACTCTTCCTCTTCATAAAGTTCGTCTATAAGTTGAGCGATTTCAGCAATTTAAACTACTTTTCACAAAACTGTGCATCCGGTTACGTATCAACACGTTATCTGACAGAGCATCAGAACAATGTGAACACTTAACCGTGTTGTGTCGCGATCTGACGTGATGTGATAACACGTGTTAATATGTGTTAATACGAAACGTCAGCGTAGTGTGTACGTGCCTCAATTATGTTCAAAGGGGCGACAATATCACGAAGACATGTGACCAACTAACTCTAATTCATTCTCAAGCATTGCTGGACTGCCGTAACAATTTTCTTTAATTCCTGCAGCAAAGTTATAGGGCCCATTAACGTTTGCGATTTTCATTATTTTACACTAAATATATGTTAAAACCGATACCGCATATAATTTTCTCCGTCACAAATGTTCTTGGTTTAAAGCACTTAATCCGTGTTTGATGAAACAGAACACTGCAAAAGTAGCAGTGTTTATTAACGGTAACGTTACCACGTCGGGTAATTTGTGTATACGTGGATTGAGGAGCGGACCGTTTCTTCAATACAAATTGTCTCAGAATCTGACCTGCCCAATGCTATACCTGTGTGCATATAAAAATAGAAGGCAACAAAAATTAGGCATCAGGTGAGGATGGCTTAAGTAGGCTACTTACAACATTTCTACACAATCTCTGGACGGTGCATGTTCTGACATATCTACACTGTAAAAACGTTTGAATTGCAACAAAGAAAAGTTTATCTTTGACGTTATTTAACTTGTTGTAAATAAATATTGCCTTACATCAAAGAAGATTTCGAAAAAACCAATGTTCGGTGTTACTACAATTTTTCATTAAAAATATTTCAAGTTTCTTTGTATTAAAAACAATATTTTTTAAAACACCAAGCTTTTGTTGAAAACACCACAACTTACTTTATAATAAAGATTCCTATGAAACTCTATTACTAGTAACACAATTTTTGTTACCCGTTACTGTTACTTTAAAATAAAAGTTTTCTTTGTGGCGAAGCTACTTTACAGTGGTTCATATTTGAACAAACATTTCCTTTGCTGCAGCGAATATTTTGCTGTAAGAAAGAGTGTCTTTAGAATGTAATGTCTCTATGGACTGATGAGTTCTGGCCTTCGCTTCTGTATGGCCTGAGTGAATTATAAAACGTACCATCCACAACATAGGCCGAGGCCGAAAACGTAAAAAGTAACAGATATTCAGTCAAATCAGTAGTTTTATTTTCAGTTAGGTAATGTTCTATATATATTTGCGAAGTTATTTATATTTTCGTAAAATTAGAGAGTGCGAGCTCTGGAAACATATTACTCAAATGTCTTATAAATGTATTCTACGCGTACAAGGAACTAACTTAATATAATTTCGTAATTTTTTCTTATAAATTAAAAATATTTATATGAACGAATACTTAAATTATCACCCAATTTTCTCAACTGCGGTACGGCGCAGAATTCTATTTGATTGTTGATATTCCGTTCTTTTGGTCTTCGTTATTGTAGTCCAAAAAGTTATATTAATCGTCAAACCTAAGCATGTCCTCGGAAAATATGTGAACTACAACCGTCCCCCTCTCTGACATACCTCATCCTCCTACTCTCCTTTGTCCTGTTACATCCTCCCAGCCAATAGCGAGCAAGTAGTCTGGCCGTCAGGACATTCAGTGTGTACAGTCTCGTCAGCTGAAAAGTGACAACCAGTGTGTAGTTAGTTTTGTCCAGGTTGTGTCGTTTTGCACCGCGCATCTACAAGGTATATCATTGCACAGGCTTATTATACCTACTACAGACGGTCACTTACAATATGAATAGAGTGTACATGGAGAGAGGGCCCCAAGACATTCCCTCCACTACCTTCACACGGCGACCTCGAAACACCAGCGCTCTTACCTCTCCTACCCGGGGCTACACTTAGGTTAGTCAGGCAGTATTTTGCCCAAGGTATTTGTCGTTATGTAAAATTTCCCCACCTTACGTCTCATTTAGTTATTTTTAAAGATAGTGGCCGAGCGAAGTGATGCAACGATAATACGCTGCATTCGCATTTGGGAGACCACGGCTCCGACCGTCCTGATTTCGTTTTTCTAAGGTTTCCAAAATCACTCAAGTCGAATGCTGGGATAGTTCCGACTCCTCTCCCAGCTCCTGTCATTGTACTAAGTTGTATGTCACCGTCTCTAATGACATCGCTGTCGACGAGACGTAAGCCCACTTAACTTGTAGAAAAAACAAAGAGAGTGAGGTTTTTGACAGTAAATTATCGGTTGTGAAACACAGCAAAGGCAATTAATTGACTATGACATAGGCCCTAGGTGAATTAAGTACTATCTTACTTTCGATGTATGAGGTCAAAAATAAAGCTAATAGTGTTGATACAGTGAACCATTTTCTGATTGTTTGACAAGAACGAGTCTGTTTTGGACGCGCCACAAATTGCTGGTCTACAATACCGCAAGACTTTGCGACATAGGAACTTGTTTGCCGTGTTTTATCTAGGTGCTGGTATACAAAAGTGGTTATATATTTTACTATTATTATTATTCTCGTGTCAGAAACATAGCTTGTTATTTCGGCCGATCAAATCAGTTCCTGAGATGTTCGTAAGAAACTATTTCTAGAATGAAGTCTCTGAGCGGGGAGTACATGACCAAGTATTTTATGAGGGCTATCTTGTTCAATCCTCATCTCCGTGTTTGCAGCCACTTATCTTCGGATGTGTGTGTATATATATATATATATATATATATATATATATATATATATATATAAAGTGGTGTAATCCTCGCAAGACCGGAGTAGATTTTAAACATTTACACAAATATATTTCAACGTGTTGCTTTTATTTAAGGGGAATAGTTAGATGCTAAATTTTATTTATTGATTTTCGGCAATAACTTCTGTATTAAAATATTTTAGGAAATGTATCAATGTTAAGGAATAGAACATATTTGTGATACATTTTCGAGATCGTAACAGTGCTACATGTTCCTTTCATGTTGGACTTGTAATTATTCTTGAAAGTTAACCTGTGATTCCCTTGTAATAATTTTGCGTGACAAATCAGTGAAAAATTCTATTATTATTTATGGCCAGCAGTTTATCAAGAATGTAAAGCTATGACCTGTCAAAGAGAACATTTCTATGATACATCTTCAATAATAGTATGGCTCGAAAAGAAAAATACAAGAAAATTATCTAAACTCACTCTTAATAGAGTAAGAACATGTTTAACGTTCTACTTGGATTTAAGTTCATCCCACTCGTGTCCTTCCGCTATTTGAAAGTACAAAATTTGCGTTTTAGTCATGAACCCAAGCACACATTACTCCAATCAGTACAAGTGTATGTATTACGTAGTTATAATGCTCGCTGACAAGGATTCAAACAAGTGCTCTATTTACCATGAACAACCAATAGTAAACATATGCGCACTGGAGTTCGATTGTAAAAGTGTATGGTTTTCAAGAGCAAAAATATAACCTAGTCTAATAACTAGCTGAACAATTCTCAACCTGGACCTTTCATTAAAAACTAAGAACAGCTGGCTTCGTGAAATTGAAAAATATCTCCAGGAAATCAACATCTCAGAAGACATTGCACGGGACAGATGTAAATTCAGAACCAAAATCGACAATCACCAATTTGACGACAAACCCAAGACCAGAGCCACCATAACGTGGACAGAAGAACGAAAGAAGCAGCTCAGCGAGAATATGAAGAGATTTTTGGAAGAAAATAAGGCCAACACATCAGCTAAACAAGTTCAATCGAGTTTCTGAGTTGGGCATAACGATGTAAAATAAATTGAAAAATTTTAAATGATTTTAAATATACTGCTTCTTTGCCACCTTTCCAGCTTTTATGATCCTCTCTAAACGGTTATTAACAAACAATTAACATTTTCTTGGAGACAGCCAACAATATGACGATGCATGTGGAAAAAAATTAAATAATGTAATTTTTACACAAAAATTACTTTATTAATTTTCATGTGACCAGTCGCGAAACTAAAACACTTTACAATTTTAACGATACAAAATGTTACATATAATTTTAAACTGATGGAATTTGTGAACCGATTTTCACAAAAACATAAACAGACAAGGTTCAATGTACATTTACATGTATTTTTCTCATTTACTGCTAGAGATGGTTATTTATCGCGGGAATGTTGACTGTCTGCTAGGCTTCGATGTAATGTATTAATTTATTTATTTTCTTTACCGGTGAATCGCTACGTGGCTGGGCCAATGTTGATTCTGTTGCCTCATAACTTAAAGTTTGTAATGTGTCCGAACATATAGCCCTTGCCTCACAACCATCACCCACACTGTAAAAAAACTTCCTCAAATGTTTAGGAAGTTATTATCCCAGACGCAGTATGAGACAGTTACCATACTTCCGTCTTGTATATATGCAAACGTTTACAAATGTTACAATACAAGTCTGGTAACTTTAGTATGCATTTGACTGTTTTATAGTTAGGTTTAGGAGTGTTACCATGGATGTCTTGGGAAACTATTCTACCATGCCTACTTTCTTAGCGGTCCTATACGCACGTCTGGTAAACTTACAAACAATGCGCATGAGGCTAGTCTCGTTTTGGAGAATACGCCGGCGGAAAATATTCTCGCGATTTTCTACCATCTCTAGACATAGTTAGAAATGGTGGGTGATCGCTGGAAAACAACTGTTTGCTATATTTCAACGTACTTTAAACCTGCCATAATATTACTGGCTTTCGCACATACGTGGAGTTGTTACCCTATTTAACTGAGCCAATAATAATCCTATTATTGTTATATTTGATGCCTGTTATTGTCTGCAGACAGCTATGTTGTGTCAGATGTGTATCACTCAATCATACATGTTGCGAGAAACTATAGTGTTTTCAAGTGTATGTTGGCACTAAACATTTTCGCGATATACCATCATCTCTAGACATAGTAAATCGGAGTTAGAAATTAAGACAACCTGTAGAGAAGTGAAGATATTTAGTTGGCACTAAACATCTAGGTCTTCAGCGCTGGTAAAGTGTGACATGATGTGAGCAGTCGCAATTTAGGGGCGGGGCAAGAGGGAGATCCCCGTGTAATCCCGCCAAATAGCGAGAACGTCCGACACGATTCCCGCATGCTAAATTCGGGGACCGACCCAGCCGGGAATCGAACCTTGATGTGAGACGAGATGTCTAGCCTATCAACTACCGCAGCCCTTCTTTAAAGAAAAGGTCATTAGAATTAGTGAGGATTATATAGTGTGATTAAGGCCATTATCTTTCATTTATTCCAAACAATTGCAAATAGCTCGAATATTTTTAACCAAATGCTTTGGAAAAATTTGAAACAGTGTACAGTCATACGATATACATTTTTGCCAGAGAGTTTTTTAAAATAATGTACCGTTTAATAGCAAAAAAATATTTACATTAACTTTGGCTTATTTTGACAATAAAATATGTGATTTTTCGGGGGCAAAAATATAAAAACCCGTTTGGTGTATTGCAACACAAAAATGCAGATACAAGCGATGATATATAAGTGTTGTAACAATAAGAATGAATTTAGGGTATATGTATCTATTAATTTTCGTTAAAAAAAATATTTTAAAAACTCCTGCAAAATTAAAGAGCGAGGCCTCAGAGCGACAGAGGAATATAAAGCTGGAGAAAATGACAGTTAAAACGTAGGCTATATTCCCAAAATCTGAAAATGGTAATTGACCTCTCTGGAACACGAACCCGGATTGCATTGTTTTTAAGTAATTGCTCTGACAGTGACACCAACGAGAATCCATTTATTACTGTATCGTAAGTTTAAAACCGAAGTTTTTAACATTTCAAACACACGTTAACACTATGACCTTCTCACATACGTCTTCCTCATTAGCATTCTGTATGTCATGGAAACAACACTAATATTTGTTTACAACACACTTGTTGCGTTATACACGCGGGAAGTGTTGTTGTTTACGGATATCCAGCTTCTAGCTGCTATAGCCAAGTTTTTTTGTAAAACAGCGAATTTTCATAAAACTGTGTAACGTGACATGTACGTAAACAGCAGCCAGTGATTCTAAAGCCTGCACTGATCCAAAAACTTTCCAATTTTTGGTCACAAATATATTTGCTGCCCGTGAGATGTCTCAATCCCTGCCGGCACAAATTTTAATGCTTTTACAAACGGATAACACGTTGTTTCCGATAAAATGAATACCTATATAAGAATGAGGATTATTATCTGAGCAATTTTGATTGAAAAACTATTCATCTGATATTTTACGTATTTAGACGCCAAAATTCTTATCGCAACGATCTTGCTGACGTACAATAATTTTACCAACACTATATTATTCAAATTTAATGTAAGCAATGGTGATATTCAGTCTTTATTGCCTTTTACATTGTAATAAGTTTTCTAGTATAACACAGTTTATGTAACGAAAATTGCTTTCAACACGGAACCCGACTAGTAGTTTTGCAGTAACTTCGAATGTTATATTGACTTTAGACATTCGTGTTTTTTCCCGTAGAATTCAATTTGCTAAATCTCATATTATCTAATAAAATATTATAAAGTAGATTCTAAATTTCGCTGAAAGAACGAAAACTCGGGGCTAGATCCGTGGTGACTCCATCCAGATTTTATTTTTTTCTTAGGTTTCCATAACCATTCTAGACGAAATATAGGATGTTCCCTCATTACGTGCCATTGCCAGTTACTTACAGTTTCTAGTCTCTCTGAGCCAATGGTTTCTTATTTATTTTCCTTGTTGCATACGAGACGTTAAACCTTACTTTCCCTTGTTGCGCATGCTTACTTCCTTAGCTGCACACTTTTACTTATTTAGCTACATACCCTTACTTCCATAGTTGCACACACTTACTTCACAAACTTCACACACTTCCATGGCAGCACCACTTTACTTATTTAGCAAGGGTACTTCCCTAGCTGCACGCATTCTCTTCCCTAGCTGCACACCTTCTTTACCTTAAGCTGCATAATCTTGTTTTCCTAGATGCGCACTCTTGCTTCCCTAGCTGCAAACCCATACGTTTCTAGCTATACATCCCTCTTTCCCTAGCTGCACGCCTTTACTTATTTATCTGCATACCCTTGTTTCCCTAGATGCACACCCTTACGCCACTAGCTGCACATTCTTTCTTCCTTATATGCATACCCTTGTATCCCTAGCTGCAAACCCATACGTTTCTAGCTATACATCCCTCTTTCCCTAGCTGCACGTCTTTACTTATTTATCTGCATACCCTTGTTTCCCTAGATGCACACCCTTACGCCACTAGCTGCACATTCTTTCTTCCTTATATGCATACCCTTGTATCCCTAGCTGCAAACCCATACGTTTCTAGCTATACATCCCTCTTTCCCTAGCTGCACGTCTTTACTTATTTATCTGCATACCCTTGTTTCGCTATCTGCGCACACTTACTTCCCTAGCTGTACTCCCTTACATAACTGCTCGCCCTTAGTTATTTAGCTGCACACCCAGCATTCCACAACCGTTTCTATCTACCTATTTACCTACCGTAACAAATTAAATACATTTTTGCTACATATTATACATGGACTTTTTCTTTTGGTTCAGGACTGGAGGGGTATGAGTAAAAACGACAGTTCGAAATTGTTGAGGAATTGTATCGCAGTTAGCTACAACGTTGGGGCGGGGAGAGTAAGGGAGGGGGGGGGTTGTTGAAATCGTTCGGCCTGAGAGTCAAGGCGGGAATTGACGTTTCGTGTTGTGGCGACGGAGTCTCAGTGAAAGTATCAGTGGTAGGCGCGACTCTCTCTGTGTTTGTCAGAGATATATAGGTAGATATAGATAGCATGAGAGAGAGATAGTGAGAGAGAGAGGGAGAGGAAGAGAGAATTACGCTGTTCCTGGTCAGTCTCGATAAGAAAACACACAGCCGCAGACGAATCTTGCAAGGCAAATTCTTTAGCACGTGTTTAAGTCTTTAAAACAATACTGTGTAAAACTGATTCTATTGTGCTATGTATCTTCGGAACTAGACTATTCTTCCTTATTTTTTTTACCCTGAGTAACAAATATTTAAATTACTAATTAGTGGTTGAATTTTAGATATTGCAAAAATAACAACATAGCAAAATGATCCTTTCTTATTATGTTTAACAAATAATAAAATACAATATTATAAATGGAAAATACTTGTTAATCCAGAAAGGCTACGTCGTTATGGACACAGAAATCTAGTTGAAATTTAATAAAGTATGCACAGTTCTAATTTCATCTAACCATGTTTGTTTTGCGGAAAAACGAAACTCTAAATTTCAAGAAAATAATACAGTATTCTCTTAAATAAATAGAATTTAAAAGGAATGCTTTAGACGGTGAAGAACGAAATAACACTAAATTATTCTTATTGTTGCGAGAGCACCATTACTAGGAAACTTGTAAACTTAATCCTGTATTACGGCATGATGCATCATCAGCCCCAATTATATCATTCGCATAATAATTTTACTAATTACTGTGAAAGTTATCAGTCAAAAAATCACTTAGTTGCCTATATTTGTTTAATGGGATAGATATTTGTTGCTGTAAGGTGTGACTGAATTATCAGTAATGGTTTCTTTGGAAATACACTTTAAACATGTTTACTTATACACTGTGACCTATTTATAATTAGCTCGGGATCTTACATATTGTTGGTTTTAATAACAATATAAAATATAATTTTCTGTATTTGTTCGTAAACAGTTTATAGCTGACAGTCATTTTTATAGAAAAATGTAAAAATCTAATTTTTCTTATCTTATACAGCGATATTGGCCGTATCACAGAAGTGCGAGACGCAAGAAAAAACTTTCTTAGTTAGAAGATGAAAATTAAAAAATAATAACTATGTACAACATTACCGAAAAATAATTGCCAGTCCTGCAGTTATAAATCACTACTTTGTTGGAAACAATAATGTGTAATAAACTACGAATAATTCATTAAAAATATTCGTTGCCTGTTTCAAATGCATCTCACGATTCTGATTCATCAAGTTACATCATTTTTTTTACAGTAATGAAATGTATTCTAAGTTTTTAACATGATTTTATCAGCTTCACCTGTACGTATGGATGTAATGAAACACCTTAATTTAGTTTTCCGAATAGTTTGAAATTTGGAAACACGTATTGAGAATCTACGACAATACAATAATTTAACAGCCATGAACTGCATTCTCACCTATTAAAAAAAATGCAATCTCGAATTTTTTAAAATTCGATATTTACCTACTACCCGATTTCTTTTTCACACGCATTTCCACACGCTCTTTTTGCATTGAAGTTATTTTATTGTTAATGAATTTTTTATTATTTTAAGCTTATTAAAAAAATGAAGCTACTGTACTGTGTGACATCCTATCGTGGTTGAATAAACATTTATATTTTAAGATTATTTTCAACTCTTTAGCTCTTATTGCTGCCATTTTATTTAAAGTTTATTTACTATAATTGTATTTTAATAAAATGAGAGACTTATCAGGTCAATATAAAAATAGTTCCTAAGTTAATGGGATAACATTTAGAGTTGAGAACAAGGAGTTCTCTGTGTAACTAATGAGCCAACTTAAAAAAAAAAGCCTACACGTAACAATCGTTCACGTAGATAAGGAAATATTAAAACCTTTTCTTAAAAAATTCTTCTGCTATCTTCATACTAGTAAAATGAAAGTTCGCATAATCTACACTTATATTATATACGGGAAAGTAACTACGTCTGTCTGTTTATTGATATTTTACAACTAATATCTCTGAACCGGTCTCAATGAAATTTGACATAGAAGTAGTCTGGGACCTGGAGAAGAACAATGGCTTTCTATATCGTGAATATTTACAAAGAAAAAAGAATGGAGAGAGGAATTTCAGAAATGTAGCTTAGTTGCTAACAAGTAGGTTGTACAACTGTCATTGTTGTAGCTTGGTTGCTAACAAATAGGTAGTACAACTGCAAAAGCTGTTAGAGAATCACCTCATAACATACCGTATGACAGTAAGTCTTCGCTAAACAATGATTCTACAATAGTTGTGTGATACAAAACGCCAGTAATGGTTCATCGTTACAGTCGCTTTTGTGCCGATTGTTAGGAGAAAAAATGTTGGTTAAGGTCAAGGTCAGGGTCACCGGAAGTGTTTCGTAAAATATAAGACAATGGCAGTTGCACAAGTGGAATTGACAGAGTATGCGAGCATACTAAATCAAAGATGGTGACTTTCGTATATAGTCCATTGCTTGATACCTGGACCAGAATACAAGTTTGTAACTCTGTACTTATAAACTAGGCACTGTACCGTAGCGACAAATTCAAGTTCGTTCCGAACCGAAACGTCTACTCACTTGAAGCAAGTGAACAAATGTTAATACCAATGTCATGCTGCTCAATAAATAATTTTCGAATATTTCAATATCCAGACAGTTCAGAAAGTTTTATGTTATTAGAGAGCGGCCGCCCATATTATTTCCATCAAAGGGGGAATGTTTTAACGAGTATTCGAAGATCTCGGCAATATTAAACCAGTAATTGCCACTTGCTTTATGATATTTTTTTGAGCAAATACCTTCTTGAAATTTAATTTTCAAGGTGTTATTGTTACTTTAACATTTTAATATTCAGCTTAGGTACTGTGTGTCCTTCATGTATTCCGCTTATTTGATCATTGGTAATATCTGCCAAAGATTTTGTCAGTCGAATTGTTTAGACAGATGTGGTTGTGTGGTGTGTGTGGTATGTGAGTCATTATTCATCCTCTTTTGAAGTCCCAGTTTTCTTTCTTTCAGCTATTTTGTTTATCTTCGCAAATGTTATGCATCAATTAACGCCGAACGTAATAATTGCATTATTGTTGACAAGACGGACAACACTTATCTTATCAATTTCTTTGTGAACGAATTATTTCAAACTTAGTCATAGAAACTCAGTAATTATTTTATATCAGCATGTATTATTCGAAAATAATGTTTTTAAGTAACAAGCATAAATAGTTTGTAAGAACTGAAATTGGTTCAATGCCTAGTTTGAACTAGTTCAACTGTATCTTAAGGTAAATTATTACTAACGAGTGTTACTTAACGCGGTTGTCCGGAGCACAGTTAGTAACGAGCACGTTACTACTATGATACACATATCAAACTTTTTAGGTAAAGCAAATAAAAGCCAACAAACGCAAAGGTGTACGCATATAATAATGCGGTGTATATCGGTATTTGTTGCTTGAATTTTAGTTTTAGCATATTTGATGAATGGTAAATCAATACATTTTTATTCGTCGTGCTCTTAAATGTTCCTGGCATAGTTCTATTTATGTAATACAAAGCGATAACTTGGAAGCAACGTTTCCTAAAATCATTTTTAAAATGTCAGCATTGACTGAGTCGAAACGTAATACTTATTTTTTTCTAGTTCACATATCATGGGATTAATACCACTAGATAACTAGGTAGCTGGAGATATTTACTTGTAACTTTAAAAATTATTTTTATGCACATACCCATTTGTTGAATCGAAAATTTGTTACAACAAAACTCCTAATTAACACAGCTATATATACACACATATACAGCCTATTATATATATATATATATATATATATATATATACACACACACACACACACACACATGAACAATCGTGGTGTAGATATCTGCAGATAACTTAAACTTGGGAATATTAAGTTATATTGTTGTAGTATTATACCTACGGTATGCACCCTGCGCCGTCGTGGGCGTCATGCCAGAAGGGCGTATCAAACACATGTAGCATATAGCGGATACACCCTTCTGGCATGACACTCTCGAAAGGTCAGTTATTTATTTGTTCGATGCACTGTCATTGGTAGTTATATAATGGCAAGTTTCTGTCAATGGTTGTACATATTAAGCTTGTTGAACCTTTTAGTTCAATATTTAATAACGTATACTTTGTTATTTTTATTGAATACACATGAATTAACTTTTCTTTCCTAATTTAGTGACATTATGTATAAGCCAGGAATATTCGGATCAGAAATAAGGACTTGTTTTCTGTATTCTATAAACAACTTTATGATCGTTTAGAAGAAATACAACGGGGCAAGAGCGGTGCTTTTGATGTTTAAAACATCATCCGGATATTTTCGAGAAGACATATTTAAATAGAACGCAACCTGCAAATCTCTTATTATTTTTTTTATAAAACCGTAAATTACCCATAAAATTTTAATGGACGTTCTTAAACGAAACAGTGCATTTTTCCACCAAGTTCCCAGTCAGCAGGCTCAGTGAAGAATTTAATCTCTCTTGGCGACCAAGAATTTCCGTACGTTCCGCCAAAGTCCCAGATGTTTTCTCTTTCTCTCTTACCGTGCCACTAATGAAGCCGCGTTTTGCGCAAAAGTTCGTTACTTTCCGCGTTCCTTAGAGAGGTTCTGTTCATTTCAAACCTACCACAGCTTCTTCCGCAGAAGTATTAACAATTCCGACTGTCCCAAGACATATGACACGCCGATTCTTTAACGAAGCATTAAAAAGGTTTCTGGAGCATAAAATAAAAAATTATGGCGTCATGTTTTCTAAAACTGCCTTCAAGGTTTCATTTTTGAATATTATTATAAAGTATAGCCAAGTTTCCGTAAGTAAAACTTGGTTCATATTTCACCCACTAAACACTTTCGGCGGACTTTATGAATGTACCGTTTTCTGTTTGTAAATACCACAATGCTCTACATCAGCTAGTACGTCTTTATTAACGCTGAATATGTATCTGTGAATATATAAAACGAATAAATATTTGTAACTTGCTTTATGAAAAGTGGCAAATGTAGTGGAACAGCAAAAAGTACAGGAAGAATTTAATTTAGTGTCGTAAAAAAAGTATTCATTATTCCATTTCAGCTGTCAATGATAAAATGAAATCTCGTTTTTATTATAAGTAGTGAAGGAAGTAATGGACAGTAATTAAAATATAAATGAAATATTTATAGAAAGAACTCGGTTACGAGCAAATTAGCAGATTTTTCTCGTTATCTGGAATTGTCACATAATACTTAAGCCTAGACGAAAACGTCAGCTACAAGCAGATAGAATATAAAACCATTATCCGTATGCTGTTATTCTCAAGGATCCTTTTCTTTTAAAATTTGTACACAAATTACATTAGCCTATAGTGTTTCGTGTATGAATATTCGTGACACGACATCGTGTATAGCTGTAGTAAATAATAACTAATAGTTGTCAAATATGGTTTTCCTGCTCTATCAATCCGATTTAGTGGTTACAATCAGTGAATTGTTAATCACTGAAATGCCAGTTACAATATGTTTCTGACTAATGAATCTGTAGAATTCACTAAACGTAAGTTAACGAACATATAAAATTCACTGAGAATAAGTCGAAATCACGTTTAAATCCGTAGCATTTAGTCACTGAAACAATCAGCATCCTTTGTTGCTCATTTTTGACCGAAACTACTGGACTTTCTCCGAAGTGGTTGATTTCTCACTGATTGAAGTTTAGCATGTGTTTAAATAATATGCGACCTTTGTTTGCGCCATATCTGTATAAGAAAACTAAAATGCAAAAACTTTGTAAAATTTAGAACGTTTTGCTCCGGTTGGATTTCATAGCTTAACCATTAGTATGCACCCTACGTTAATCCTATGTTTTCGAAGACCGTGGTTGACCCTTGGATGCTCGCCTCCCACAAAACCGATCCGTGTTAGATTTGCGGCGGGGTCAACCCGAATTTTCGGATTTTCGCAATCGTCCCGGACGAAGCCGTTATTCGGAGGGGTGGGGTCCTTCATGAAAACTTCTTATTTCCTCTATTTTTTTTTTTCAGTTTGGTTTATCAGTTGGTTAGTCCTTAAAACGGAATGCAAAATTTGACTTTAACAAGCTATTACGCAAAACCTATGAGAGATAAAAAAATTTTCATTATAGTAAAATTTGGTCATATTTTGTGTCTAAAACAATAAAAATAAATATCTGGTACAAATAAAAAATAAAAATATGGTGATGAAAATTGCTGTAGACCGCGCCCTTAATATTTAATATTACGTCACAAAACGATAGGGTCACCTCCGAATGCCTCATAGAGGCGAGTTATAAGCGAGAAGACAGCACGTAATTTCAATGACTAGCGCTTAGAGGCTAGTATGAGGCGTTATGCCCGTGCTGTGCCGTCCTTACTGCTTTCGCATTTTAAAGCCCCGAATGCGCAAAATACGTTAACCCAGACGCCCTCTTAATATATTATCATTATTTTGAACTAAATATGGCTATGAATGTTACTACTGGCCTCTCATAACCAGGTTATGAGCATATACAGGTGCGGAAGGTGATATAGATCGTCCGGGATAAATTGAGCATTACTGCATTGAATTCAACATTAACCATAGTTTCCTTACTGTTTGTATGGTTGGCAGCGAATTGCTGAATATAGTTCGGTGTATTTTAAGCAATAAAATGAACTTAAATCGACATAATCATATTTTATATTATTAACTAACTTTGTTTTTCCAAACCATGTATGTTCCTACCGACTGCACTATATTACACGCGCAAGTATTAAGGGCCCGGTCTACCGCAATTTTCATCACCATTATTTTATTTTTTATTTGTACCAGATACTTTTTTCTTATTTCAGACATAAAATGTGACTAAATTTGGCTCTTATAAAATTTTTTTAGCACTCGTAGTTTTCGCGTAATGGCTTGTTAAAGTCATATTTTGCATGTTTCCGTTTTAACGACTACATTAAAACCAACTTATATACCAAACTCAAAAAAATCACAGTGGATAAAGACATTGCAGGCTACAATGATATGCTTATAAAATTAAAGAATAAAAATTATTTGTATTTTAAAAAAAATATTGAATTTTTAAAATTTTTATTTTTAGTTTCAGCATTTTTTAAAAACGCAAATAAGTTTTATTCTTTAAATTTATGAGCATGTCATTGTAGCCTGCAATGTCTTTACCCACTGTGATTTTTTTTTAGTTCGGTATATCAGTTGGTTTTAGTGTAGTCTTTAAAACGGAAACATGCAAAATGTGACTCTAATAAACCATTACGCGAAAACTTTGAGTGATAAAAAATTTTCATAAGAGATAAATTTAGTCACATTTTGTGTCTAAAATAAGAAAAAAAATATCTGGTACAAATAAAAAATTTAAAAATGTTGATGAAAATTGCGGTAGACCGCGCCCTAAGTGACGTGTACAGAGAGGTTATACGTTTCCCGTCTTTAGCCATTACGCGCGGAAAGATGCAAATTGGCTGAAAAAAATAAAAAATTTAGCAGGGCTTTTTTTGAGTGTTCACTTTATCCCGAACCGCCTATAGCAACCATCAAGCGTAAGAAACCGCATCTACATGTGTCTTCGTACAAACAATAGACTTGACTGAATGGCTAGTTAAGATCTATCGGAAAGTTAACTTTGTAATACGCTGTTTATGCTATGGCTGATCAAATTAAAGGATGGGTTTAGTTGGTAAGTTTTTCAAACTTGTTAAAGTGACATTATTCCCCGGGCAGCCACATATTTGCTACGTTGGTAACTTACATATCACACATTTTTCTCTCATTATTTATAATTTGACCAGATCTTTAAAAAAATTGGAACGTTACATTCAAATGTACCATTTAGTCAAATTTCACTAATTTTTTCCGGATATATTGCCAAATTTAATAACAACATTACTAATTAAGTATCATATTAAAAAGGAAATGAAAAAATATTTACATTTGCTGCAAAAAATTTGCTTGAGAACCTTTTACGCATTAAAATAATAATTTAAAAAAAGAATTGCCGAAAGATTAAATGTACAAAAATGAACAAACAGTGCCAAGTAAGGACTTAAAATATGAACGTTACATTGCAGATGGAGATTAATAATCTGGTTGAATAATTTATAAACTGTATTATTTATTAGCTTCATACATTAAACAGTTGGCTGCTTGATATTATATTCTACGCACACTCTAGGCAAAGGAACATCAGACCATAACTTTAAATCAGTGTCGAGATTGGTTCAAACGGACAGACGCAAATTTTCTGTTCAACCTTTATTATGAACAGATTTTACTGACGTCTGAAATTTGTATCTCTGTGGTACGTGACAAAGCCTTTCTGGTGACGAGGAAGAAGACTCGTAACAAGAAAGCAGATAGCTTGTTGTGTTGCAAAATCTTAGCTCCTATTTTCCATTTCCAACATATAAAACGAAGTGGCATGCAATATGTTTTATTTATGTGTGTTCAAATGTTGCAAGTCTTTTGAAACCATGTTAGATAAAGAAAAATTAAAAATAAAAAAGTATAAAAAACATATTTTTAAAACACAAAACTGTGTCAAAGTTGCACGGAGATAATTAAAGTTCCAGTTGTAGAAGACTGTGATGTTCAAGCTATTCTCGGAAGCAAAGTCTTCGTTAATGAATTCCTTGAATTTATGATATTCACCACCACGATTCCTTTATTTTGTCAGTTATTACGCTTGTGAACGCCAAGTCACAACTTTCGTGCAAGTTATGAACGGTAATGGCTATTCATGAAAAACTGAAGTGCTTCGTCAGATAGACGAGATTGCTAGGATATATTGCAAGGTAGCAAAAACCCACAGGTGTATAAAAGAACTAAGCACAAAAAATTAGCAAAATAATAAGGAAGGAAAAACCAAGAGAAACTAGAAATAGCTGTAGTAAAAAAAAACATACAAGTAATCCGGAAAGAGGAATACATTGGGTGTTAAATGGAAACAGCTGTAACTCTGTCAATCATCAGGAGTTTTTCAGGAGGTTCTTGTTCGTATACGAATGCTTAATCCTTTTATGTAACTGTGTAACATTCGCTAGCAATGTCGTATGTCCAACAAACACTCCAGTTTTTCATACATCCCCAATTGCAAAAATCACTAAATGAACACATCACCACTTTTAAATCCCTCCCTTTTTCATTTCAGACAGGTATATTTTCACAACTTGTTAATGTAACCCCATCAGTGTGATGTATTTGTACAGTGCACAGATTTTACCACTCACAATATTAAACATCTGATGCCAGGATTTAAAAGACTTTGCCACTTATTTTTCCTAACAATGTGGTCTTACAAAGGGCGCACATTATCGCAATTAGTTCTTACCATGGCTTCAGCGTACTTATTTATAAGCCCCGTGTCTGTATACGATTGATTTGATTCGCGTATGCCGGGTTCGCATAGACTGTGATGCTCCCAATCGAGTGCCGTATGAGGAAAAATATTTTTTGTTTAGCGGCAGCTCGTTTTTAGAGTGTGTTCATTTAGCTGAATCGTAACGCAATTATTTTTAATGACCGTAACTCATACGTGAGGAAGTATGTGAACTTAGGACACAATCAACCAAAAGTCAGCATTATACATTAGCAAATTAAGAATTTATCAGTCCTTATGGCAGTAAAAATATTTCAGAAAACATGGCGTCATGTTTCAACATGCGACACTTTTGTTACTAACAATAAACTTGATTGAAAGTATTGTTCGGCTTACCTAACTGACGTATGTACACTAGTGTTAAGGTTAGTATGTTTAATAATATGGTTTCACACAAATCGATGACATCATTCGAAAATAGTTCTAAGAAACAGCCTGAATCATAACATAATAAAAATACTCGGGGGACGCAGAGTTTTGAAATTTTAACAAAAAAAATGTAAACACCTAATTAGGGTGAAGGAGGTTAAATAATGTAATAATTGACGGGCATGGCTAATATTGCTAACCTCACGCAATTTGTCCTAAATAATTTAGCAAAAAAGTGTAGTGACTCCAGAATAATATGGCAAGAGTACAAATGAAACTGAGAGGGGGTTCCATAATTGCTGGATTGAAAAAGATGACTGACATGCTGAAGTTAACTGACTACAATATGATATCACATAGCTATGTTAGGCAAACGAGCGGTAACAAGAGATTAATTTTTTTACTGTACTCTACAAACGATTTGCAACAATACATATTGAACTGATCAGAGTTCCATTGAGACCTAGCGAGAGCTACCTATATTTAGTTAAAAGTATCTGTAAACGACATGTTATAATTTACAAGGCTGTGTAGTGCATAGCTGCCATGGTAGGCTTTGTCCGATGTAGCGTTCCACTGTAACATGATTTATTTATTTATTTATACACGAACAAAATTCAGCTCCAAGGCCGGTTTACAATTTGCCGTGTCTAATATATTCTTATACAGTAATCTTCACTACCAAGTAATAAAAAAAAGAAGGAAAAAATACAATAGATAACAATACAATAAGTAAAACAATACAGTAAGTAAAACAATACAATAAGTAAAATATTACAATAGGCAATTCGATACATACCTAATGCAATAGAATAAACAAATAATATACATTCAAATACGGTACGATTCAGTGAAGGATGCATCGATAAATTTTGAAGGAATCAAATTATACGTAGCACATGCAGTATATATAGTATTCAATGAAAACAGTGTCTAAGGAATGTACTGTATGCAAAATATATATGGTTTTTACTGATAGTTTGTTCTAATAATAACATATATTTATATTTTGTCCTGTAGTAATTAACTGAAATGATTTGTTTCAGCTCTCCTGATAACATGTTCTAGAGATGACTAGCTTTGTATGTGAACGATCGTTTGTAGAGTGCGCTTCTGTGTCGGGGTATGTTTTGGGATGCCAATCCACATGGAAAGTAGCGACAACTACGTATTGAAACGTATAGTCAGCCACACTCGTAATGCAGCCTCCGTAGTGTAGTCGCTTAGGCGTGGGTATGGATGTTGTATCACATCGCTTCACCCTCACAGGCCCGTAAGACTTCGGTGTTAAGAGTGTGTGTTAGAAAACTTTGTTGTGTTTTCAGTTTTTAAGCCATAACATTTATTCATATCGTATAGTCAAAATTTTCTCTTCGACAAAGCATATGATATATATTTGGTAAACTGCTTGACATAAATAATAATTGAATATTTCATTAATTTGTCATGCAGGATCACTGTAGGAGAATTTTTAGAAGTAAGCCTCTAATTCTCTTGCAATGATTCTGCATGACAAGTCAATGAAAAATTCCATTATTAATTATGTCAAGCCGTTTACCAAAATTGCAACCTATGCTTTAACGAAGAGAAAATTTTAATAATCCAAATTTAATAAATGTTATGGCTCAAAAACTGAAAGTACAGTAAATTTTCATACAACACTCACCCTTAAAGGGCCGTAAAATCTTCTTACCTCATATCAACATTTCAGGGAGATTAGGTTTTTACGCAAAATATAGTAAACTGAGCTGAACTAAACCAAAGAATTTTGACCAATCTCTTGTGATACTTCAAGATTTACACCCTACGAAAAAATGCTATGAATTTTTAAACCTTCCGCCCAAAAAAATTAACACACACTTGTAAATTTTTTGTTAATCAGGATGTACTGTTTAAGACGACCGTCAACAAAAGACTGTTTAAAAAGGCGCCAAAATAGTTGTACGCAATGGGAAGGTGGTCACTACTACAATTTTTTGTATGTAGGCGGTATGTTATAATGCTGTTTTTCCCTCCGGTGTAGATTTCGATAATACTAAACACTGTTGAAGTATGGTGGCTTTATTAAACAAAATTTTCTATGAAAAACTGTACTTTTGTGGTCATACGCCATTGCAATATATCGCAATGGCGTATGTCCATAATAGTACAGTTTTTCATTCTGTCCCATTACAAATAACATTCAAAGACATTATTAATTTTCGATATCTTGCAAAACAAGAAGCTAATTATAAACTATAATTTCAAACCGGATTTCTCATGAGTTGAAATATGTAATAAGTTTCAATATCTTTTTCCACAAGGATTCCTCTACCGAATATTATGTTCATTATTAATTTATAAATTAAAATTAATATCAATCATTTATAATTAATTATTGGAAAAATATATGAAAGTTGAAAGACACAACTGCATGATTTTCAAAGGCTTCTATTTAAAAAGTACTTAAGTAACCACAAGTTATAAAGAAAATGCCTTTATTTGTTACTGAGACACATGTCTTATCTCTTTCATAAGTTTTGAATAGCTGTAGAGATGAAATTGGAGGTACATATTCATAAAGTCATGTATTAATGACAGCGCTGACCAGCTGGACGGCAGAGTTTTGATTTTATTTGGTCAGTTAGTGCGTGAAAGTCTAAATACACTGTCTCAAAGTTGAACCATGGGTAATGGAGACTGATGCATGAAAATCTGAAACGAATAAATGTTGAATGTGTGCAACATAGCACTATAGTTAGTCACCTCTTGCGCTCCATAGATATATTACTACTACCTTTCTGACCTACATTATTTAGAATTCTACCTTTACTTGACATAACATACGTAACGTAATACTTGACGAGAAGAGCAATAGGCGACTTCCTCGTGCAGTGTTGCAACATTATGCACGTAAAATGTCGTACATTTTGTTACTGACATTTACGTCTCCAAGTTAGCCCAGAATTCGCGTGGTGTGCTTATTAAATATTAAATTTTGGATATATATACATATATATAATGTGTACGTCCAATATCTCCATTGAGTCTGAGTCAAGAGCGAAGTAGGGCATTGTTATTCCCTATAAAGTTAACGTAAGAGGTAATAGAGCATGCGTTTTCAAGAAAGTTAATGAGACTGGTGGCTGAAGTTTCTTTCTTCATTTGGGTCTTACTTCTTCAATGCATTTAATACGGACTTCGAAAAGGTTTAATTCCTCCGCGTGAGGAAATGCAACATATTTTTCATAGAAGACGAATAAGAGCTATTTAAACGGGAAAGCCGACCTTTTCTTACTCAGGATTTGAAATCGAACAAGGAATCAAGTTATGTATTTTTCTCGATAATTTACAGCCCAGGATGTCGCCTTGTAGAGAAATACTAAAGGACGTGAATAATTTTTTTACATAGCATAAAGTATATTTGACACGTTGTATGATCCTCATCGGTCACGTCTCTCACAAAAATAAACATTCTGTTTGGAGTCATTTGAGAATAGTTACGAATTCACAAATCAGAAGAGGATCATATTGTTTTAACGGATACATGCTAAAGGAAAAGGCAAAGAAAGTCCTGAAGGCAAGCAAACAATTAACTTGACAAGGGTAGCTTATTTGAAATTATCGAACACAAACTGTCAACTGCCCATTGCTACCGTACACTATGTGATCCGTGCTGAGAATGTGTTAACTGACATAATGGATAGCGCAGCTACTAATGCTGCAAATTAACGGTACTAAAACAACTTTCTTTTCATTTAATTGCGCTTTATGTTTTTTTTATAAAAGACCAAGTCTTTAGAATCAAGTCATTCTCGTTTGTATAAAATTATTATTTAAATATTAACTATCAGTATTATGTTAATTTTTATACATCAATACTTGTATGAATATTAATCCATATATATAAAATGAAGTGCCCCATTCATTCATTCACTCATCAATGCACAGCCCAAACCAGCTGGACCTAGGAATGTGAAGTTTTCAACGTAACTTCCCCTCAGTGCGTCGGCACCCACTAAGGAAGGAATTTTCGAAAATCGAAAATTAAAGGAATGAAAAAGTTAAAAAAGTGTTTTCGTTAAATTCTTGATAACTCTCTAAACTGATGATATATTGTAAACATTTTTACTTCAAAACATTGGCAAGCAAATTTATATTTCATTATTTTTCGAATTTTCGAAATTCGGAAATAAAGGGTGTGAAAAGCCGTTAAATGTGTTTCAATAAAGATTGTATCTCTCTTAAACCACTTACGATATCGATACAATTTTTGCATCAAAATGGTGCTCATATATATGTCTAAAAACAGTTTTAGGATTTTTCAAAATTCGTCCTTCAAAGCCGGTAAAAAATGAAACGTGTTTTCAATTAATCATCCGTATCTCCTGAACCAATTAAGATATCGAGGTGGTTTTTGCTTTAAAATTAGTCTTACATAAATACCTAAAAAGTAATTTTAGGATTCTTCAATTTTCGTCCTTGAAAGGCGGTAAAAATACGTGTTTCCAAGTAATCATCCGTATCTCCCAAACCACTTGAGATATCGAGG
This sequence comes from Medauroidea extradentata, assembly GCA_003012365.1. Lineage (NCBI taxonomy): Eukaryota > Metazoa > Arthropoda > Insecta > Phasmatodea > Phasmatidae > Medauroidea > Medauroidea extradentata. Next base: position 26,757 of record PNEQ01014963.1, read on the forward strand.
TGGTTATTGCTTTAAAATGAAGCTTAAGTAAATATCTAAAAACGTAACTCAGCATTTTTCGAAATTTGACATTTACAGGTGTGAAAAGAAGTAAAATGTTATAGAACTAAAGAAAGTGAATATTGGCCACGGAGAAATAACTTAAAAGTTGCAATCGATACTTATGTTTTTTGCTCTACAAAAGACAGTTATTGAATATCACAGATAAATAAAAATGAATTTAAAACAAAGAAGTTCTGCAATTAAAGTACGCTTAGCGAAGTGGACTGGAAAAAGCTGTTTGTATTTGTTGTATTATTTAACAGCTAGTTTCGTATTTCTTTGCTTTCGAACATCATTTGTGAATGTTTTATGTTTCATTACGTACTTCTAGCTTGGTGTGCTGATCTATGTATTTTTCACCAATACGTCATTAATTTTATCGGCTCTGTTGTTCTTTGGTGCCAGAATTGCACGTTCACACAACCAGTCAAGGGGCTTCTCACTAATGTAGGATATATCAGGATGTACATTTTCTAAGAGATCAGGAATTTTCATTACTACTCTTCCTATGCTTGCAGGTATGATAATCTGTTTATTAGATTCAGGATATAACCCATCGCCAATTTTGTGTAGAAGAGAGATATCATTTTTAATTGATAAAGCTATACAGAGAATATAGAAACACCATCAATTAATACGTAATTAAAAGTGTGTTACTCTTTTCTGTAGTACACGCGGCGAAGCCACAACTGGACAGCTAGCATAATTATAAATCTTAACTATATAATTGGTATTATTATGCGACGTTAAATATTTTAATCATAACTGGGCGAAACAATACTAATGTTTAAGATACAGTTAAATAGGTATTTTTTCACGTAAATGAAAATAACCTTTAATTTTATAAAAACCCTGAATGGACTGAAGTTACACGGAGAAAATCGAAGGAATTTTTTTTAGCACAGAACTTTTTATTTACGTATCGCTGTAAATTAACATTGTTATTTAGCACCATACTAAAATTACAACTTCTATTCTTGTTTACAAATGGATTTTATAAACAATATTAGTGATGTGTAAGTTGAGTGCAGTATTGTCAACACCATACTTAAAATGCAGTTTGTTTAGGAGAAACTGATAGTGGAGATAAAGTGAAATTGGAGTGTAGTGGATTGGAGTTACACGTCAGTTTCACTTTTTTTTTTTTTTTACATTATTGATAGTTATATTCAACAACACGTTTCACAGTTGCTGACTGTTTAAAATAAATATGAAGGAAACCTGAGAACGTAGCGGATTCGGTGTAAGAAGTAAGTTTCATTTTCAGTGAAAATTTGTACACGTTTGGTATTCTAATCAACTAAACGCTTCGCTTCGTAGTTGCTCATCACTTAGAATAAAATTTTGTGAAGATAGAGGGTACTTGGGCAGGAATTGGATCGAAGTAAGAAGTCAATTACTTTTGAAGCGAAAAATGTTGACTACATGGTTTTTATTTTCTAACTGTTGCAAGAATCCTGTCTTATTACATACTGTATTAATTTTGTTGTAACTATTTAGTAGCTCTGTAAACGTGTTTTCATCAAGACACTCATACGTTTCAGCTTATTTTGTTTAAGGATTGCAACCCGTTTTTATTTGGTTTTGTGTATGCTTTGTAAATGTGATGTATGTGAAAATTTGTAATTTTACATGTACTCATACTCTACTTAAAAAAAATCCTATTATTTATTTACAAGCAACACCGAAGAAAATATTTATTATTCAACCATGTTTCACAAATCTCTTGACCCCTTGACCAATGAAAACACAGGTACAATAATCATATCATATAGCAATTAAACGTTTGATTATTCAAGTTTTCTGTGTTAAAACTACAAATTCTTGTGTAGTTAAATATTAAAAGTTTTGGGATTTGGATTCATAAAAAAGGTTTTCTTTCGGCTCTCCTATAAAATTACAGAAATGTGAGATTGTCCCGTTTTGCTAAATAGGGGCGATAGGCTGTATCATTTGAATGGGTAATTTTATACTTTTACCTATAATGCAAAAAATGGAATTCAAATATTTTTTTATTTATTATGATCATGAAAATAAATGTTAATGTACAGTAGTTACAAAAATATATTTACCTGTGTTTATTTTGTGAATGTCATGAATAGAAGCACAGGGATTCGATCCTGCGGCCTTACACTTGTAAACCACTCACCTTATCTTTAAGCCACATCAACCAGACGAGTTTTTTTGCAATGTAGCTAAAAACTGAAGTGTGTAATTTTTTTTCGGAAGAAGTGGAGCCTTGACTTTACCCAGACACACAGTCGAGTGACGGTGGAGCTGTGTAAGGGCTACCAACGAAACGGGACGAACATTATAGCGCGGGGGGCGGTAATGAGAAACATTGGATCCTCAGAGAGCCTTCGCCTGCCAAAGAGAAATAGTGAGAGAGAGAGAGAGAGAGAGAGAGCAAAGTCATCGTCATGAAAATGAAAAATGCCCTCGCGTGTCGTTGAGGCTGCAAACGGAAGGTCAACTCGTACGGGCATTACGCATTCCCAAGTCGACGCGGAATTTCTTCCCGGATTCTGGAAGATCGTATATGAGTATATTATCTCAAGGGTCGTGCTTCATGTTATTCTATACTTGGGTTGTATCGCAAAGAAATATATACAGTTAGTAATACAGCACAAAGAAAGCGCACCCGAATTCAATAAAACTACTTCAACTGAGAGGCTGGCAGTCGAGTGAGAAGTTAAGGTCAGCACTTAACACCGAGGTCTTTAGCGCTGGTGAGGGGTGACGTGAGGTGAGTATGAGCAGCGCCGGAATGAAGAGGTGGGGGATGCGAGAAATACTCGAGAAAACCCGCCGACCAATGGCATCATCCGGCATACCGGCATTCGATATAGATCTTTCGGTAGTCGCAATTCCTTATGCAGAACACGAATAAATTCCCTTATAATATGTTAAACAACCTTGCCTGCCCTAGCTCCGTACTATGAACATGGTTATGGAATCATAATTAAGGGCGCTGCCTACCCGCCCGTGAGGCGTTCAGAAGCGACGGGGCTGTAAGGACGACCTTGAAGCGCGCATCAAATGCCGCGTCGCATCAACGAGCCAAGCGCTGAACAAGCGTGCAAGTTTCACGCCGAACAGTTTTTACTATGAGACATCAAGTTGTGAGCATATAATTTTATTGGTGGAAAGTCTGCAACTAAGTCCAGTGCAGGTAGTAATCTGAGTTTCACATACATCCGGTTAGTACATTTTGAAGTACGACAGTCTGAAAAGGCCGTTTTTTAGCCACGTTGGAGGGCTTAGAAACAAGAGTTTAATGAGCGCGGCGTCTTAACAATGAGGTTCCGACCTTGTCTTAAGTGTGTTTTTTTTCTTACGTTGGCACAATGGGCACACGTGGAATTGTTTCGTAGAAAAAAAACTGTTTACGAACACACTACGACGAATTTGAAGCGTGAGGAAGGCGGCAGCCTTAAGTACGGCCTTGTTATACCAGTGCGTGTGATTGACTTAGAGAGAATGTTTAGAAACGGCCGTGTGATAAGCCTATATCACGCGAAACCTGGGCTGAATTGGAGACGAACATTTTAGTTGTATGATATTGTACGATGGCATTTTACTCGCACAATGTGGCAACACAGCGCGGAGAAAATTCGCTAATGTGCTCCACGTCCAGGTAATATTTTATGTATGCTATAACGACTAAACGTAGCATATTTTTGGAATGTTCGGATTTGGAACCTGCATGCGTAATAAAATGGTCAGGACAGTAGTAGTAAGATAAGTAAGATATCTGTGGAGCATAAGAGGGGACTAACACCAGTGCTATGTTGCCACATTGCGCATGTAAAATGTCTTCGGACAACATTTTCATTTTCGCATCCAATTTAGCCCAGGATTCGTGTGGTGTGCTTAATATGCGGCAGTCTCTGGACAACCTGTTCATATGTTGATAATACTAATGAATCACTTTGCTATTTTATTCACATTATCTTAACCCTCGTAGTAGCATGTAATAAGTAAGACTTAAGTGGTATGGAAAGGTACGATGTCGAGCGTACGATAGGAATATTCAATCGTCAATAAAATCTGAACTAAGTACGCATAAATATTTGATAAGATTGTTTCTCCGAGTAGATATTTTATCAGCGGACGTTTATTTATATAGCACCATGCGGTAGTATGCTTTACTTTCCAGTAAAAAATTTGAAACTATTTTTTAGAAAAATAAGGACTTGAAACCACAAAATCTACAAAAAAAGGAAAATTGTAATTTTTATAATATGTAATATGATAATATCTAGGCCTCTATAATAAACGAATTTCATAAAATACTCGCGTTTTATTTTGAAAATAATTTTATTTTATGAATATCTCTGTGCGAGAGGTATTTTTAAACCATCCATTTAAAAGTGTTTACTAGGCAACTACAAAAAAGAAAAAATTTAAGTGTAACGAATTCTCCCCCAGCTGTCTTAAACTAGCCCCGTACCATCAAAAGCAAGCGAACTTCGATGTTTATATACTAACTACTAATATGCGAACGTGTGGGAAATCTCTAATATGGTTAAACAGTCAAAATTATATTGGAAAAGGGTGTTAAATGAGCAAAGGTTTAAAGAAATGTTTGTGTCATTATTTAGGCACACTGCTATTTTATATCCATTTATGGTAACATCGGTCATACAGTAAAATTTTAGTAATTTATATTAAAATTCCTTGCAGTGGGAATTCATAATGAAACAAATTATTTTTGACAAACGCCATTAGTAGTAGGGAATAGGGGGTGCACTTTGGGGGCGCGGGGCGTCGGTGCTCGGTGCCACGGCCGCCATCTTGGCCGCCATCTTGTCCGCCATCTTGGCCGCCATCTTGGCCGCCATCTTGGCCGCCATCTTGTCGGCCATTTTGTCGTCTGATTTTGTCGGCCATCTTGTATTTCATTTTCTCCTGCTCTATCATTCTGT
>PNEQ01014965.1:0-23365 GCA_003012365.1 Medauroidea extradentata
AAAAAATGCTCATCTACAAATGTAAATAATAATTTAAAATATTTCTTTTACAAACAGAAAGTTTTCCTAGGCACCATTCAAAAGTACTACTTACACAGTTTCATTTAAGAGTAAGATCAACTACGTCACTTTATTTTTACGTGCGTGGTCGTTAAAACGCCGTGCCTCTGCAAATACTTACAAATGCTAACTTAAAAAATTTTTTTTGGGCTTATTTAATAACTGTGCTATTTTATGTATGTGTCTAAATGTGGTATGACAGTCATATTATGCGTAGAAAAATATAAAACCCGTCTACTTTATTTAACAACAACACAATTGCTCGTCAAAAACTTAAATAATTTCCCGACAGGTAGTCGACCGCGCCCTTAACCGGGTGGCGCCCTGAACATTCCAACGCAGCTCCATTCCTACCTCACTCTCACCGGACACGGCGTCAGTAAGAAAATTATCACCGGCAAAATCTGCTTCAGAAACATTTTTTTCCCTTGATTAGCAAATTAATATTGCTTACAAGTGCTTTTATTTTAAAACATAACTTTTAAAAAGAATAGTAGCAAGCAAGAAATTTGTTTAACATGTCAACTTTATTCACCCCACTGTGATGCTGTTCACCCTGTTTTACTGTACTTATCCCACATATATCATAATAGAGACATTTGACAGCTTCTTGTACTGCTACCACCATGCCATTGTATACCTTTTTAAATCCAAAATTTAATAATTCACAAAATTTTTTATTATTGTTCTCCCTAAAACTTCCAAACAACTTCCCGAGACATAGACTTTTATACACCAAAGAGCAATGTTGACATACAGCTATGATTTGAAATAAAACAATTATATATATTTTATTAAACAAACTTTCAAGTGATATCACAAATTAAAATTTTAATGTTCAAAATAAAGTAAAATGAATATCTACAACAAATTTTTAATTTACATACGTGACGGACAGCACCACTAACTTTCAATTACTGTTTACTCCTTCCACAGAATGGAAGCTTAAAAACAAATGTTGTTGCTTTGAAATTTTAAATTTGTTAAAATCCTACTCTATATGACATATATTTGTCAAAACTTAGCGTTTATATTAAAATTTTTTATTTGTCCTGGACAATTTACTTTCACATATTTTTAATTAGTTTAATTAAAAAATAAGTTAACATGAGAAACAGGAGACAGTGACCAGTGTGAACGTGTGTGGAGGAGATCCAAATATGCTGCCACTTTGTTTGCTGTTCTTGATGGAGAGAACCTCGTCTGTTGGGCCTGTAGCAGAAGATGAAGGATCCCTCCATGTAGTCATCCCAAGTTGTTTGCATTGTAGCAATCTCCATATCTATGAGATGAGGACAAAATGAAGCTGCTTCATGACACACTCGTACAAAATGATGTTGAACATGCTCAGGAAAGCAGTAAATGCAAAACCAATTGCAAACACAGACTTCCATCTTCACTAACAACAAATCACAATTTTTTTCTTTCTTTGTTTCTTCTTGTTGTATCGTTTCCTTATGCTGCTTGTCAAGTGATTACATATCCAATGTGGAAATTACACTTCTCCTATATATCGTACTTTTTAACAATATTTTCAATAATATACCTTTTCCTTATTCATAAAATGAAAATATCCACGACAAAATAGTAAAGTTTCTTCCAGGAATATGCCATACAATGTTTTTCTTCACTGTTTACTTCTTCACAATTTCTTACAGTATATAAACTGTTAATGAAACAAAGTATGGCACCAAACTTATGAAATTATGAGTGCCGATTATTTTCCTGGTGTTAAGACAAGCAAATTCATAAGCATTCATGTTAGTAACTCTTGATACACGGTAGTGTCTAGAATATAGTGGTAGCCTAAACGCTTCTTTGGAATATGGTCCCAAAATTTGCTATCATTAGCGTTCTTTACTAACACAAGATCACCCAAACTAAAATTTGCAATTTTGAACACTTTGGCATTCTTTTGTCTCTTTTATGCAGCAGTCTTTGTGCTATAAATTTCCTTACAGTCTCACGAAAAACTGCTTCTGAATATCATTTTTCAGCTGTTTCCAGAGGTACAGGAAGTTTAGATGTATCAAAGATTTCTGATGATTGACCTGTCAGAGCTTCCAAAGGGGTTCTGGAATTAGATTGATAAACAGTGTGATTCATAGTGAGCTCAACGAACTGTAGTTTGTGTTTCCAACTTTGTTGAGAGGAGTGCCGAGAATAAACTAAGAATATTTCCTAATGTCTTCATACGCCTTTCTGCTGGGTTTCTTGGCGGAATATTCGTATTGCTCTGCTTGTGGCTAAAATATTCAATTTTCTTGTATCCTCTTGCTAGATTTTCCCAGTCAATTGGGTTTCATTGTCCGACAAAAGAGAGGGAGGCTGTCCAACTTCTTCCACAAAATCTTTAAGTTTACTGAGTACTGTGTGAGAAATAGCATGTACAGTTGCATATAGTTTTGTAAATTTAGTTAAAACATTCATAATCATAAATACATACGTACTTGTGCATTGAACTTATGCAGTGGTCCAAACAGGTCAAAAGAAATTAGATCAAGCAGACTCTTAGGTTGTATCTTGCCCATCAAATTTACTAAGAATGTTTACATTTGTGACAGCTCACATGCACGTAAGGCTTTAGTTTCATTATTATACAGAAGAAGTTATATGTCACATTAAACGTCTTTCATTTATTTCAAACAATTGCTACTAACTCTAATGTTTGTAACCAAATGCTTTGAAAAAATTTGAGGCTGTGTACAGTTATATGATACACAATTTTGCCAGAGTGTTTTTCAAAATAATATACCATTTGCTACCAAAAAATTATTTTTCTTTATTTCGGCTTATTTTGACCACAAAATATGTGCTATTTCAGGAGCAAAAATTTTAAAATTTGTTTGGTGTATTTTAACAGAATATGCATTTTTTAATCCCCAATTAATTTATTTTTATATGTATATTTTATGTAAAAACTATAGATTCAATATTTGAAAGCTTCCGTTATACCTTTTTAAACGTAATTGTTGCTGTTTCTGGTAAATAAATTTGGATTCTGTTGTATTAACGTGCCGAGTGGGTTAACCTATGTGTGTTCACTGCAAGTTAGGGTATGGCCGAACTATAAAGGCCTGTCCGATCTGTGATCCAAATATGTTGCTATTGTGCAATGACGTCACTCAGGCTGGATGCGAGCAGATGTTTACATTGTTTGTAATGACTAGAGTTTAATTTTTTAGGAAATAAGAAATAATTGGCATAATAGATAACCTAAAGCACTAGGAAATAAATAACAAGTATATTACCTTCACAAAAAAAACAGTAACTATTTATAAATGGAAGTACAGTATTTAAGCCATTCTAAAGTTGGCCGCACAGCTGTTATTGATGTGCACATTGAGACTGTTGTGTTGGTTTGTCAAATTATATTTTCCGTTTTTATTTACGTGTGTATGTAAGGAAAAACTTTAACCTTGTCGGAAATTGTGTCTGTAGAGCTAAGACATTAGATGCTGCAATGTTTAACTTGCTGAATCTCTAAAATATGTACTTGTTAATAATCATTAGGTTAATTTTTTGTGACAATATTCATTACTATTTGGCCACACCATCAGTTTTATTGATTACAAAACGAAAATAAACTACTAATTTATTGGTGTTCTTTAACTTGATTGAATAAAATTTCGTAATTTAATCTACGACCCAAACAATAAAATGTTAAATGAAAATTTATTAACTTGCCCTTTATTTCACTTAACTCTATTGCTGTGGATTCAGCTTTCATTATTTCCCATATTGGACTTTCATCATAATAAGAAGCAAAATATGTAGAACCTATTTAGGATAACTAAGTTTTGATATAAAATTATTAGGTTAAAATTACATTATATGTTAGGCCTATATCACTGGACAGTAGGTTATTTTCATCTTATTGTTTCTCTTTTCATGCTGTCATATAGTTAGCATAATACTTGATTTAACACAAAAGTAGGTCTATAAATATATTTCAGTTCATGCAGACCTCAATCATAATGTTAATGTTCACAATAAAAAATGCTTCAATTATATTTCTAGTATTTGTAGGGGTCCTTGTGCGTTTCCGTGGTTTTACCAGAATAACTTAATTTAATGAATGACTCTGATACTCAAAATATATTCAGTATTTTGTTATTAATATTTTTTTAAAATAAATAATTTAACTGTAATAACACATATAATAATACATACTTATATTTAAACAAAGTTGCTAACGTTGCAGTTTTTATTGCTGTTTATACATAGACCAAGAAAAGGCTGACATTATTGTTCAACAATATAGCTACAGTTTTATATGTCAACTTACTTTTTTTTCAAATGTTTCTTTGCATAATTGTATATTTCTGGGCTAATTTTTTTTAAGAATAATAACCATTGAACTCTTAAAAAATCTCTTGTTTCAACCATCCTAGGTTTGTTGCTTCCCAGTTTTATTCTAGAGTCTGCATGGATGCTCAGCATATTTAGCTCATCAGTAATCCCAGGTTTGGGGACAATTTGTACAGTCAGCCAGGTTTTAAGTCCAGGAGCTTTATATAAAATGTTATGTTTATTAGGTTCAGATAAATTGGTTGAACTTGTGAAGACCAAATATTTATTTTCTATAATCACCCAATTTGTCAAAAAGATAATCTGTCGAGCAATGTGTGCTATTTCCGTAATGTAAGTTCATAATCTTTCAAAGAATGCGGTGAGGTGATTTGAACAAACAACTGGCATTTAAATGACACAGGACTTTTTTCTCCACATTAACTGTAACACGGCGCGGGATAGGCCAGGGTCGGTTCAGGGGAACCAAAGGATGTGCCCGATGTGAGGTAACCTGAGATTGACGTCTGGTGTGGGTCGACGGCCTGTTGGTCGTGTAACCTGGCCCTCCTGCCGCTTGTCGGTGTTGGAAGTCCTCGTGGTGGTTTGCGTGCTAGCCTACCTGGCAGACGTTGCTCCCGACGACTCTGGTTGCTGTGGTTCCTTAGGGTGCGAAGGGGAAGAAAGTCATTGTTGCCATTGAGGAAAACACTGACGTGAATTGAAACCAGCGTGGTGGTTTATTAGCTTGAAATACCCTCGAGCAGTGCCACCATAGACCATACATAAAATATTCGCTCGGAGCGAATCAGTAAAGCTGTGAAAAGTGGCGTCGGCCAAGAATGGACTTAGATGAAAAGTTATGAGGGAGGCTCAAATCGCACTGCCCTGACGCGCGTCGATCCCTGAGGCCATGAAGCGACACAAAAAGGTTCCGGTAGACTAAATTAACTATTGAAAACTAAAAGATTACGTCACTAAAGATGAGGGACCTCAGGGAGACGTGACCGCACTCCGCGCGCACAACCTACGTACTAGCTGACGGGGCGAAGACTTACTCAATATGGCGTCAGGCAGGGACCTGAAAGCCCGCGTTCCCGCCAGACGTGGTGGATTTGCTCTTACATTTTAATTTAAACATAAATGCAAAACCAAAAGTTATGAAAAAGTAAAGAAATAATTTTAAGAATGTTTCTGCCCATTACATATAAATATAAATATTACTGCCAGTCTTTTGTAGGGCAATCTCTGAGAGCATTGTTAGAATAAAATACGTATTAAATTCAAAAATTAAATACATAATAAGATTCTGCTTGAATTAAGAGAAGACATGTATCAAACTTGCTCTTAAGGAGCATATAAATGTTAAGAACACAAAAGTAAATTAAAACACTCTTGGCAGACTTTCCTAAGTGTCCTTGCCGCCATGATGAATTTAACAACTGAAATAAAATGCAAAATGTTCAAAGCATTTTTCAAAAAGAGTACTGTAAGCAATCACGCAAATCTGCAGTGTATTCTGGTATGCTTTGTGATTAACTAACGTCACTATTTACACAATGCCTGTTGCAGCTTGGCACCTGACGTGCGTCGTGTCGCGTAGCGCCCCGACGTCATAAACATGTTTACATGGTCTGGGACAGTTTTAGATTTTGTTGAAGATACTAGCAAGTACGCTGCGGGCCCTGCAAACGAATTTGACTAGCCTTAAACTGTTAGTTGTAGACCGTAATGTACCTTCATAGGGGTGGGACGTTGGTGTTGGAGTCTCCACTGATGAAGCACAGTGCCTTATGTCCTGCTGTAGCGGGGGGAAGGAGGAGAGAGCATGTGGCCGGGACACGGCCGCGGCAGCCCGAAAAGGAAGGCGGCAGAACGGGCGTCCACAGCACATGCCATCCGCCCCCCACTTAGGCATCCGTTCGGCCGCTAGTGGTACCAGCTGCTCGGAGCACGCAAGGTGTTGCGGGCTTGCAGCTGGTAATGGCTGCCGGGAATGCCGCTGCTCTGGGGCGGCATCATTGCCTCGTCATCTGCTTTTCAGATTCTCCGTAGGCGTCGCTTGAGGAGTACCCGCCAAGGCCACGTGCTGGAATAGCACCTGTTGCAGCCAGACGGTGTGTGTACAGGCGGCCCCTGCGGTCTGAATGATGGGCAGGCGCCTCACCGCCTAAGACAGCAGGGGAACTGGATGTTCCTTCCTCTTGAGCGTCCCCGTAGAGTGGTTCGGCCCGCTTCCTGCATCTGTTGGGCGGAGAAGTGACGGTAGGTTGCACCTCAGAACATCCTGTGCCGGGAGCCTGCACGGGACGGCGTCGTCGCTGACTGCGACGTGGTGGCGTTGCAGGGGTCTCTGGGCCACTGGACTCTCTGTCAGCCTCACTGTCAGCTGGGCTGCGGGACGTAGGCTGCTCTGCAATGCGCATCTGCCTCATCGTCCATGGTGTCAGTAGGCTGGGTGGGAGTGTCGCCTGCTGCTCTGCTGCCTTTCCCCTCTGTCACACTGTCAGAAGACCGGTTGGTCTCCTCTGTAGTCAGCCCTTCTGGGGCTGGAGAGCCCTCCGGGTCGGCTGCCTGGTTGCTGTCTGAATGGGGGTCCACCTCGATCATTGGACTCCTGTCATCAACTCTCGCTACTGGTCCGTTTGCCTCGCTCGGTAGCTCCGCTGGGGCCGACGAGGGTGACTCTTTGGGCAAGAAAGTCAACAAGTGAGGGAAGTGTGTCCCCGCCGGTTCCTCTATAGTACCCTGTATGTCAGGCGAAACGGGTTCTGCTGGGAGTGGTGTTTCCGTTTCAGGTTCAGTGTTTACGTCAGTGGGGTTTCACACCGGTGCATCACTCGGTGGTGTTTCCCCGCCTGGATTGTCTTCTAGCTGCTGTTCGGCTTGCCGCACCCTCGCCAAGCATAGGTCATCCCGATGAACTTTTAGGGTGTAACGTCCCACCCTGATGATGTAGCACATGTTGCCAGCAGCTCTCAGTACTAGGTGAGGTCCAGTCCACTTCTGCACCAGTCCTGCACAGAAAGCTCTTTTACTCGCAGATTGTGGGTGTGCACGTGCGTATACCCGCTGGTCGGGATGAATGGGTGGTGGCGGTCTTTCTGTGTTCGGGCACCATTGCGCACCATACCTCTGCTGCCGTTGTTGCACCTGGTCCCGACGCTGTCGTTGACGGCGCTCACCGCTTACCTCTCCCTCGGTTGCGTCAGCAAGTGGGAAGCACGTCAGTTCACCTGGTAGCCATAAGTTGTGTCCTTGGAGCAGTTCTGCAGGAGAGTATCCGGTGGCTGCATTGACTCGGGAGCGTAGGGTGTATAGTATAACGGGGAGGTGTTATGCCCAACTCGCATGGTGCCCACGCGTCCGGAATCGAAGCTGTACCTTAATCTCCTGGTTCCTGCGCTTTGTCGGGTTCGCTTGCGGATGGTATGCGGCTGTCGTGTGGTGTTGTATGTTCCACCTAGAGCAACACTCGCGCCACTGTTTGCCTGTGAACTGAGTTCCGTTATCGGTCAGCAAGACCCGCGGGTATCCCCATCTGGTGAAAAACTCGTTTTCTAGAGCACGTGCGATGATGGGTGACCGTCCGCTGGAAATGGCGAAGGCTTCGACCCACCTGGTGTACAGGTCTATTATGACGAGTATGAAGGGCTTGCCCCCCTTGGCACGAGGGTATGGACCCATCAGATCCAATGCAACAGTATCCATGGGGATGTTGGGTGACCTCGCCTGCTGTTGTTGCAGGCCATCTGCACGTCGGCTCTTAATACGGTTGCATGGCTGGCACTCGCGTACGAAGTTCCGAGTCTGTAGTGCTGCTCCTGGCCAGTGGAAGTGACGTCTAATGTTGGTTAGCGTTTGTGTTCCGCCTGGGTGCCCCACCCAAAGGCTCTCGTGGGCGAACCGCAGGACTGTGGTCCGCTCTGCTTCTGGCACGAACACCTTCCAGGCTGGGTTGGCTGCCGGACATTCTATCTGTAGAACGCCGTTGATGACACGTCAATGCCGAACCTCGCCCTTACTACATCTGTGAACTTGTTGCTGTGACACAGGGCATTGTTGCTGTGCAGCTACGACACAGTCCTTCAGTGCTTCAAGGGTGAGATTGTCTTGTACAGTTATTCGGCTACACTCCGGATTTCCCGTTTCAGTGTTATGCATTGTTGGCCGCATGATCTCATCCCATTCCTCTTCGTCATTTGCGAACACATCCTGCGGAGATCGTGATGGGCTGTCTGCTTACTCATTTTCAACTCCAGGTACATGTTGTACTTCAAAATCGAATGACTGGAGAAACAGTGCCCAGCGAGTTAACTTGCTCCATGCCTCTCGCATGGAGTGGAGCCATACCAAACAACGGTTGTCTGTCCGTAGCGTAAATCTCTGGTACTCCAGGAATTGGCGGTACCGCTTTACTGACCAGACGACGGCATGACACTCCCGTTTGTTCACGTCATAACGACGTTCCACAGCGCCGAACTTCGCGCTGCTGTGAAATCTATGATACGTCTTTCATTGTTGTCGCCGTACTGGTACAATACCGCTCCTAGGCCTTGTTCACTAGCGTCGGTTTACAGATATAGGTGTCTGCTCGGGTCATGTCGTGCCAGTTTGGGGCACTCGGAGAATCTGGCTTTGATTTGTTTGAAACACTGCTGGTACTCTAGCTCCCATTTGAACGGGTTCGCTGGTGACAATAAACTCGTGAGAGGTGCTGTGACAATAGCAAAGTCCTGAATGAAATCTCGGAGCCAGTTTACAAGTCCAAAAAATTTACATAATTGTTTACGTGTTCGTGGAGCGGCTTGACTATTGATCAAATCAATTTGTTCTGGTGTCGGCCTGCTGCCTTCCTCGTCTACTAGATATCCTAAGAATTTGATGCAATCTTTGCCGATATGGCACTTTTGATTTGCACAGGTCAGTCCGTTAGTAGCCAAGCATTCAAGCACGAGGGAAAAATGGTGTATGTGGTCCTCCCACGTTTCTGACCAGACGACAACATCATCGAGGTAGGCCAGCGCGAACTCTCCGATGTAGCCGTCAAGGACATTTACCATGAGTGCTTGAAAGGTAGCGGGTGTTCATTTTAACCCAAAAGGCATAGCGCAGAATTGAAATCGCCTGCCGTCTGGTGTAGTGAACGCGGTTTTGGGTCTATCTTCTGGAGCGACCAATACCTACCAGTATCCGCTACGAAGATCAAGTGACGACAGTACTTTGGCATGCCCGAGAGCTCCTAGCGCTCCTTTGACTTGATTGTAAGGTGGCCGTGCGCTCTGTGTGACCCAATTAATTGGGCGAAAATTGACACAGAAACGCCACGTCCCGTATTTTTTAGGGGCTAATGTAATAGCTGAATTATAAGGGCTATGGGTCGGTTCAAAGACTCCCTCCGCTAGCATCTCCTGCACTTGTTCCTTGATGATGCGGCGCTCATGCAGTTGGTAGCCATGAGGTGGTGTGAAAATTGGCTCTTCCTGTGTAAGTGGAATGTGGTGCTGAGTGACATCTGTTCTATGGAGAGGGTCTGTGGTAGCGAAAACATCCCTATGTTCGTCTAACATCTGCTGCATTGCTTCTCTGTACTGCTCTGGTACTCCGTGATCGAGCTCATCCAACAGCATGCATGTGGTCGTGTGTGTCGGCTTGGGATCCAGATTGTACACGGTACGTCGCTCGTGTTGGCCGAAATGTATTCGACGGGCTGCCGGTTCGAAAACAGTATTCTGTTCCGTCAACCATGGTATACCTAATATTACGTCTTCACGTAGATCTGACGTGACAAAGGCTGTTGTGGTTGTGGTGATGTTGCGTATGGTGACTGCGATCTCTGTTTCATCTAGCGTCTCGCTAGTCTGTTGATTTGTAGCCAGTTTGAGTGTACGAATAGCTGTCTTTAAATTCCGTAGGTCATTAAATCCTGGGCGTACAAAATTGTGCGACGCGGCTGTGTCAATAAGTGCTCGTCATTTGTGTCCATTCAGAATGACTGGTATGCGTAGCATGCCATGGTTGAAATTCTGTACTTGATTAAGTAGAATTTGTTGCGGTGTCTGAATCTGCATGTTTTGTTTACATGTTGATGTGGTTTCAGTGGTTGGTAACACTATCAGTTGACTAATGTTTTGTTTACATGTGCTTTTTTCCGCATATGGCAACTCTGTGTGTTGACAAATGGTTTGTTTATATTCTGCAGTTGGTAGTTCTGAATGTTGATATGTAGTTTGTTTGTGATGACATATGCCCTGGAGTGTTCCACAGTTGGTATCATTGTGTGACACAACATTGTTGACAGAGACATTGTGTAGACATACATGACACTGACAATTTGCACTCTGATTATTTACATTATTTACATCAACTGCATGCACATGATTACACTTGTTACTATGTTGAGTATTGTTGGCATTTTTCATATTCTGTATAGTTGGCTAAATTACTTCTGAATTTATGTCAAGTCCGGTACTGTTTGTTTTTCCGGGGGTAAAAGCAGCGTCCGGCCCCTTTACCCCGCTTTGCCGTTTCTCGACTGGGTCAGCATGGGTTTGCTGCTGCCTTATTCAGGCACTCAAAATGCCAATGGAAAACATTCCCCTCGCAATAATGACATGGGTATTTGGGTGGTTTCGAATAGTCTGGTTTGACCTACTCTCCCTTAATATTATTATTACGGGGCTGAAATCTGGGGTTACTGTTCTGCTCTGCATTGACTGGTTTACTTGCTTCTGGTTTTGCTGTTCTGTGCCAGAGTTGCGTGGTTCTGTAACACACGAGAATGTACGTTCGCGGTCACGCCGCGGTGTTTCCTAGACTACATTTTGCTGTAGGACAACAACTGAATGTAAGAAATCCTCTTCGGACACGTGAATAAGGGAAGCTAAGGCAGGTCTGAATCTGTTTTGAGCTGTTGAGGCTACAACCTCCAAAACTTCGCGTACTGACATCTCTGGATAGTACTTCTTTAACACGCAAGAGACCAGCTGTTCGCTCTTCCGCTCCTCTCTTGGGCGCGACCTTGAACTAGCCGGTACACGTGGCCTTGCTGTGACGTCACGGGCAGCTGTGTCGACCGGCGCGGTAGAAGGGAAGGTAGGGCGGGTACGAAGTTCCCGCGCTTCCCTGTCAAACACACTCGTCGCACACGATTCCAATTCACTGAGTTCGTGTCTTGTACTCGTGGCTGTAACAATGTAGCCCAGTTTGTAACTTCAGAAAAGTGTTCTGACAACCATATTGCTGTTCTCGCGGTAGATACATTAGACGCGGTAGACACGGTAGACGCGGATGGTCTCCTACTATCGCGGTTAGCGAATTTCTGTGGGTGGCAATAATCACAAGCGAACAATCTGTCCGCGCGCGAACAGTCTGTTTTTCCCGCGCAGTTATGCACTGTTCATGGAAAGGCCTACGACAATCGCGGCATGCAAGTGAGACTTCTCCCTGTCCGTTGCACCATTTCCTGTAAGTGCACTTATTCAGTTTCTGTTTGAAAGGTTGGCTGTGGAAGTTCTGGCAGCCTAAAGTCTGTACATTGGCAACAATGGTCACTGCTTACGGTCGCATTGTTGTCCTGATGTGGTCTGACACACTTTGGGCACAAACGAGTGCGTTTGCCACAAGACAGGTGTGCAATTGCGCTGTTGTTAAGGTCCCAGTCCACAGACCTTTGTTGCTCACGCACTTTAAATGCAATCCGCACGTCATCCCACCTGCAAGTGTCGGTCAATGAAAATGGGTCTTCTGCAGTCACAGGACGTACACAGTTTTTGCACAGTACCTCCGCTGCACCATTTGATGTCTGCCAGTTAACAATAGCGGAATCCATTTTTTCACGTTTCACAGTCCCAAACATTGCGACGCGGCTGTCCCCTCGCCCGTAGGGGGTTTTACCGTACGTATCGCAACTATGCTGGTCTTGAAACCGCTGAGACGTCTGCTGCAACAACAGGTTGTTTCCGGGTGCTCCGGCGTCTTCCTGGGCACAGGATAGGATTTGGTTCAGTCAAAGGTGCCGGTTTTACACGGCGAAAGGCATGTATGTACAAGTTCCAAAAGAAAGAGTTTTCAGGTAGCTTTGGAATTTGGAATAGCGACATGCGCCAACAATAGAGATAGAGGAAAATGATCCAAATTTTGAAAACAATTTTTGCAAGAAGAAGGAATGAGCTTGGGTATAGCTTAGAGTAGGCAGGTTTAGTTCAATTTCGAAAATGAAGATTTTGGCCTCGTTTTCTGGCCAAAGCGTTGGGCGCCAAATAACACGGCACGGGATAGGCCAGGGTCGGTTCAGGGGAACCAAAGGATGTGCCCGATGTGAGGTAACCTGAGATTGACGTCTGGTGTGGGTCGACGGCCTGTTGGTCGTGTAACCTGGCCCTCCTGCCGCTTGTCGGTGTTGGAAGTCCTCGTGGTGGTTTGCGTGCTAGCCTACCTGGCAGACGTTGCTCCCGACGACTCTGGTTGCTGTGGTTCCTTAGGGTGCGAAGGGGAAGAAAGTCATTGTTGCCATTGAGGAAAACACTGACGTGAATTGAAACCAGCGTGGTGGTTTATTAGCTTGAAATACCCTCGAGCAGTGCCACCATAGACCATACATAAAATATTCGCTCGGAGCGAATCAGTAAAGCTGTGAAAAGTGGCGTCGGCTAAGAATGGACTTAGATGAAAAGTTATGAGGGAGGCTCAAATCGCACTGCCCTGACGCGCGTCGATCCCTGAGGCCATGAAGCGACACAAAAAGGTTCCGGTAGACTAAATTAACTATTGAAAACTAAAAGATTACGTCACTAAAGATGAGGGACCTCAGGGAGACGTGACCGCACTCCGCGCGCACAACCTACGTACTAGCTGACGGGGCGAAGACTTACTCAATATGGCGTCAGGCAGGGACCTGAAAGCCCGCGTTCCCGCCAGACGTGGTGGATTTGCTCTTACATTTTAATTTAAACATAAATGCAAAACCAAAAGTTATGAAAAAGTAAAGAAATAATTTTAAGAATGTTTCTGCCCATTACATATAAATATAAATATTACTGCCAGTCTTTTGTAGGGCAATCTCTGAGAGCATTGTTAGAATAAAATACGTATTAAATTCAAAAATTAAATACATAATAAGATTCTGCTTGAATTAAGAGAAGACTTGTATCAAACTTGCTCTTAAGGAGCATATAAATGTTAAGAACACAAAAGTAAATTAAAACACTCTTGGCAGACTTTCCTAAGTGTCCTTGCCGCCATGATGAATTTAACAACTGAAATAAAATGCAAAATGTTCAAAGCATTTTTCAAAAAGAGTACTGTAAGCAATCACGCAAATCTGCAGTGTATT
This sequence comes from Medauroidea extradentata, assembly GCA_003012365.1. Lineage (NCBI taxonomy): Eukaryota > Metazoa > Arthropoda > Insecta > Phasmatodea > Phasmatidae > Medauroidea > Medauroidea extradentata. The sequence continues at coordinate 13,685 of PNEQ01014965.1, forward strand.
CTGGTATGCTTTGTGATTAACTAACGTCACTATTTACACAATGCCTGTTGCAGCTTGGCACCTGACGTGCGTCGTGTCGCGTAGCGCCCCGACGTCATAAACATGTTTACATGGTCTGGGGCAGTTTTAGATTTTGTTGAAGATACTAGCAAGTACGCTGCGGGCCCTGCAAACGAATTTGACTAGCCTTAAACTGTTAGTTGTAGACCGTAATGTACCTTCATAGGGGTGGGACGTTGGTGTTGGAGTCTCCACTGATGAAGCACAGTGCCTTATGTCCTGCAGGAGAGGGGGGAGGGAGGAGAGAGCATGTGGCCGGGACACGGCCGCGGCAGCCAGAAAAGGAAGGCGGCAGAACGGGCGTCCACGGCACACGTCAACTGTTACTCCCATTGTTTTTTAAATTTGTCCAAATTAGAGATGATACTGAAAAAGAATTGGGAACCACTTAATTAACACTGCATAAGGTTTTTTTAAGTGCATGTTTTTCATGTTAGTATAGATAAATATAAAGTTCACTCTTAACAATATTTTATAAGACGATACAATCCTTAAGCGTAATATATTTCACAGAAGTCTAAGATGCATCCGTAGGTTATAACACATGTTCCACCAAAAATACTTTGATCTTGTAAGATGTTTCCTCAAAAATTTGGCAAAATATTTTTATATTGCCCTTTATTAATTTTTCTTTGATGATTTCCAAAAACCTGTATATTTCATGAAAGCTTAAAGTGTACTGTATTCCATTAATCTATATCAAACACCCTCTTGATTCTAGATAGATCTAGATTTCTTATAGTTTTGTATTATTGGTTGTATTGTAGTTCCATGCACAGAAAGAATCTCTAGGTGTGTATTCTGAACTGTATCATGCAGATGAGCAGAACAGAGCAGAGTAGACAGTCTGTGCGAGGAATTGGTGTCGAATTTTCTATCAGAGAAGTAGGTGATAGTGAAGACGTTGGAAAGTTTAGGAGAGGTCTGGTATGGGTTTAAGGAAGAGATTACAGTTTGCCACAGGACTGTTGGTTGCCCAGTTGCAAGTGAAATAATAGTAATTATTATTATTATTATTATTATTATTGTCAATGGTTCAGTTTTGGCAAATTGAAATTGAGTATATTTGTAATACTGCCCAAAATGTGGAAACTAGGCAAGTCACTAGTTTTATATCTGCACCATCATGCAAGACAGCCATAAAGACTTAAAAATGCATTGATTTTGTTGTAAAATGTCTCCTGAACATGTATATTCTAGACAATGTGAACAATGTTAGGCATTTGCTTAGAATAGACATTTGAACAGACAGGTTACAGCACAACTGAATTGTAGCTGCTGTACCTATATTCAGTAAAATAATTAAACATCTAGTAACAGCCTGGTTTGGTAAATGTCTACATATTACTTACCTTTATTATATCCAAACCACATGTGTCAATTGTAGGTTAGGCCACTCTTACCTGATAGTGTTAACTACTTAAACTTTATTTTTAAAATCTTTACTAACCAAATAGTACTAATGAAAACATTCAAGTGTTTTCAATGAGATATTGACTGTAATAAAATGTGCACTGTTCTGCAATTAGTTGCTACCTATGAACATTAAAAAAAAACACTTAACCATATACATATTAGATGACAAGCAAACAGTGGATTCGTAGAATACATTTTATAGATGAGCATGGATGAATTTTTGAAGACCATATTTTGCAAATTGTTGTATATTTCGTAGTAAAAAACAACGTACTAACTTCATTATTTAAGCCGATTTAAGCTTTCATGCGAGTATAGCAGAACTTGTTACACTGACATAGGAACATATTTATTAAGTATCATTAAAAGTTATTTCATATGTAAATGAACGATCGTTAGCAATATGAAGACCTGAAATATTTATTTAAGTTTATTTCCAGAAAGATCCACTCTGTTTACACATAGTAGTTTGTTTAAAAATCACAGTTGGCGTGAAAAGAAGCACTGTTTTTATTACATTTAAATGGGCCATTCCAAGCAGAGTCAGTCTGAGTGACGTTACAAGATTAGAGAGGAACAGATATATTATGCTGTAGTGCTTACATCCTCGCTACGAGCATAAAACTTAAAACTGCCTTACTGGATTCGACACTACGCTGCCTGCCATTAATATCAGCGATTTGACTGTTAATATGCTAGCGGAGACCACAAACAACTTTTCTCTAGAAACAAGGGAGGGGGGTTCAAAAGTGGGGCGTCGATGTGGAAAGTCAGTAACACTCAGCAAAGTTCTGGGATACGTAGTATATTTCTTGCAGTAACGGAAACAGTTTGCATCAGTACAAACAAAGTCGGTGGGCCTTCATCGCAAAACAGATTACCGCGTAAGTACATTAAACAAGCAAATGAACAGTAGCTTATTAGACTGTAGCTTTCATTAAACGTCGACATTGTGTCTACACATTATTCTCAATCTCACACTCGACCACGTGGCCACCATGCCAGTCCCGCAGCCTCGAGACACGTCTATCCTCCTCCATTGCTTCTCCCATATAGATAACCCCTCCCAGCCCAACAGTGCATGCCATGGACCAGAAGTTCTGTCACCAAAAATGGCGACCTTCTACGTGGTCAAAATTAATGGTAAAATACGTGTCCAGACTATGACTAAATAGGAACTCCAGTCAAACGTCTACTTAAATAATGTTAAATACAAGAAATATTATGACTATAATTACTCTAAAATTAAACATCATCAATAATTCACTTAAACATGTTACCCTTCATATAAAGGCCCGTTTCTGACAAAACAGATGACAAAAATATTATTTTAGATATTCAGTATGCATATGACAATTTCAAAAACAGATGATGTTAAAATTATTATTTCATATATACAGGAGGCTTATGACAATTGCAAATTAAATATGTCATGACCCTTTAAATCACATATTTTATGTGGACACATTCCTATTGTAAAATACAATAAAATAAAGTGAAATAAATAGTATACCATTTGACTTGGTCCACTGATAGGCAATATAGCTAGACAGGATGTCTGCAGACCGTAGACAAATAATTTTAGTGACCTTTTGGGGACCTTTTAAGGGCAATGGAGCGACGGATTTTTTTTTAAATTTTCGATTGTTGTTGCGTGGCACAAGAATCAGAGAACAAATATTTTTTAGAATTTTTTAAATGAAGTTATGACCACTTTTTTTGGAGTTTTCTACATTCATGTAAATATCATAAACTACAAAAAATTGGGCGGGATGACTTCGTACAACATCTCGTTAGATATGATACTTCAGCCTTAAACCATTTTCGAAAGTAATAGATAAATATATTCATTAAAATTGCAGTTTAACTTTCTAGTGTAAAGTTTTCTTTTTATAGCAGATATTTCATATGCTTATTTTTGCTGTAAAGATGTTTTATTTCTGGAATAACAGCTTGTTATTCTCTTGTCTGGACTTTTAAGTTTATGATAAGCACTGGTTCACTTCAATTAAACTGAAAACGCGAGTCCTGCAATGGCAGTTATAGTGTGGTGTGTCGCGCGTCAGTATATAACCCGATATGCGCTGTACTGATATGCTATCTAATGGCAGCCGCGTGAACTCATTGCACCACGCCGAAACTACAGGACATAACAGATGGGAGATCGAATGATGTGAACAAAAGGAAGACGGCGTTCCTTTCTGCGTATACAGTGCCTACCTTGCAGTTGAAGTCAAGGTTAGGAGAGGGGGGGGGGAGGTTCCTCGGTAACGTGAGCGCTGTGTAGATAGCCGGCCGAGGGTGGATGGATGATGTCACTAGCAAGCAGTCTTGCAGCTGCCGCACGTCCGTTACCTATCTGTTCACCACGCTGTACCACAGCAGCCAGTTACACGCATTTAAAATAACTCATAGACCAAACACATTTTTAAATCTAATAGACAGTGGATTACAAGCGCAATTACATTATTACGACTATTTTCATATTAACTCGGTATAAATACTGACAGAATTATTATAATTAATCCGGTGGCCCCCCTCCCCCACGGACCAACCTTAATAAAGTAAGTTAACACGTGAAAAACAAAGATTTCAAACATGAGATCAGGGGCGTATCCAGAAACAAAAGGGGGGGGGGAGTGTTACAGGAGTTACGACCCCTTTCTCCAAACCCAAGGTCAAAATTTGAATTATATACCGGAGACAATAACAAAACATATAAATTGAAATCACGCTATTGCAACAGTAAGTGTATATTTAATATTTTTAAGTATGTAAAATGCTTAAATAACACTATTTTGCTCCTTGAAAACCCAGTTTTTTTTCCCGGAGGAGGACTCCCAAATTCTCCAACTTTAATTTTTAGGAACGGTGACCTCCTCTAAAAAAAAAGTGAGATCCGCCCCTGCATAAGTTACGCACAAAAATTATGTACATAAAAACCATTTTACGTCTATTGACGTAGCCAGAAGCGCGTGTTGTCATGATATTACGTCTATGACAGTATGGCCATTGTTGTCCGCACAGGAAAATAGATGAGTAAACGCGCGCGTCTTGACTGAGTGGCCGGATGGAGGTAAGGTCGAGGCGGTGGTGGGGCAGCGGTGGCCGAGGGGTCAGACCCCTCGCCTTCCACCAAGGCGATACGGGTTCGATTCCCGGCGGGCCCGGTCCCCGGATTTTCGCATGTGGGAATCGTGCCAGACGATGCCGCTGGTCGGCGGGTTTTCTCAGGGATCTCCCGTTTCCCCCGCCCATTCATTCCGGCGCTGCTCCATACCCAGATCACAGAATATTTAGGAACACAGAAGTGAAATAGCCGGTAGAACAGCGAACTCAGTCACACACGCCAGCAAAATGGCTTCCCTGGCCAGCAACATGGCGGAAACGCTTGTTGCCAATCAGCGTAAGCCAGCTGCTCTGCTAACCGTCAGTCAGGCCAATAGTAAACCTGTAGTAACATGCAGGAGCCAAACATACACGGGGCTGGCATCAACAGTCTCGGGCAGCCAATAAGCGGCCAAGTTCGCTCGTATCAAACGAGCCGCCTCGTCATTTCGTGTCTGTATTACTATTTAGTCTGTGCCCAGATCATATCACCCCCACCAGCGCTGAAGACGATGTTAAGCGCTGCGCTGACCAAAACCTCTTCACTCACTCGAGGCGGTGGACTGATAGAGACGTCACTTCGCTGCCTGCGCTAAAAGAAGATAAATGCATTTGTACATCGCAGCATTGTGGACGTGTACGTGAAGTTTACTGATGTTTAAAAATTCAATTATAATTCATTTCATACATTTATTTGCATCGTTGCAACAATGTGTTGATTTAAAACCGAACATGGAAAACTAAATCAGTAAAAAACGTCATTTTAATAAGAAAATTAATGTCAACATTAATAATGATAAGTATGTCACATGCATAGTGTAACAAGTTATTTTATAAATTAGTAAAATTATGTGTATCTCTACTCTATGTAGTTCCTCAGGTGTGTCCGCTAACAATTTAGTCAGAATGTAACGAAGATATATTGTTACTAGTTTGAGACATAAACTTCATATGTGGGCAATTTCCATGAGTTCTTTTGGGATAGAGGTCTTAAAATTATAAATAAAAGAGTTAAATTAAGTACTGGATTTATTAGCTCACAAAGCTACGAAATACACAAAACAGTAATCATCTATAACTCTCACATCACAATTAGTTATGAACACAATTACCACCGTGTCACAGACACGTTAATTAACTTTGACAATTAAAGCACAAAAAATGTCAACCATCAAATAATTAAACAGTACAAATCTCAATAAAACTCAGTCATATATACAATCAACAGACTTTCAAGTAGTGACAGTGTACAACATTAATTGTCCGCCGTGCTGATGAATCATCGTGTGCTGCGCAGCACCCCGAGTGCAACACTGTCTTCACTCTTGAGGTCTTCGGTTCGACTCCCGTCGCGTACCTCCTTCGCCCGTCAGCCCGCCGCAGCAGTCCTCTTGGTTCGTCCAACACTGCTCCAAAGGTAGCCGCCTGCCGCCTCACAGTAGACTCTGACGTCACCAAGATGTCTTCACCAGTCTATCTCCACAACCATAGCATCTTCCTCTAGCACGACCAATAGCGAACTCTCCTCCAATGTGCCGATTCTGCGGTTTTATACTCCTCAAAACTGTCGCATTACAGGGTTCTAAAATTAGATATTTCATCATGTTTCTGATGAGATTCGAGTCATGTAGGCCGCTTCGCAGGGCAAAAACGCAGTTGGGAAAGGTGTCTATGACGTAGTTTCGGCGGGATTCCCATTATAGACACTCGGGCTTCGAGTCATGGGCCAGCCTTCAAGGTGTTTCGTCACAGGCCCCATCCAGCCCGCCCTCAGAAACACAGCATGCAACAATATTATACAAAAATTTCATATCATGCAGCAATATTCTAATGTAGTTTTTGTTTTTAGGATTTGTGTTGCTCCTAATTAGTGTTACAACATGTGATCAGATAGTAGAGCAAATATTTGATACGAAAAATACCATGTTTTACCTATACGTGACAAAATATAAAAGCCCATCGTCCAGGTAGCAGTCGAGACCATTGGTGTGTTTTGTCCTCTGAGGTTCATTAATTGTATTTTCAAATTAACTACTCTAGCATATAGTTAGAAATCTGGGGAACTGATCAGTAAAAAGTAGAATAAGACTACTATAAATTGCAGTACATTATTTTTGGTTCAACTATTTATGTGGCTCTGCAAATATTTTAAAAAAATATTGTACGGGGAGGTATTCTTTACGAACGAAACATTGTATATGTTTGGAACTGATTTCTACACAATGAAAAAAACATGGCTTATAGCCTAAATTAGTGAAGTGCTTATACACATTTTGAGGATAACGTCTTTGAAGTATAATGTACTGTTTACAAATAAATTAACAAAAACGCTTAAATATTATTTAATAAGCGATATGAACCAAATTAGTTCCCATGTTTAAAAATGTTCATCACTTTAGCTACCTCCGTGCATATGTTCAGTGTTGCCAATCCAGCCATTCCAAATCCCACAGACACAACTAAATTCCATACAATTTGGCAGAGAAACAACTGCAACGACTTATCTTATCGCCCCCTCCTTAAGTTTATCCCTCTTTTTTGGAGGGTCCGCGGTGTTCGAGTGGCCAGACCACTTGACTCTTACCAAGGCGATACGGGTTCGATCCTCGGTGGGATCGGTCACCGATTTTTCGCACAGGGAAAAATGTGACGGGAGTTTCCTTCGGCCGGCAGGTTTTCTCGAGGATCTCCTGTTTCCCCTGAATTTCTCATTAATCACTTCTCTATTGCAGGATTTCATTTCATCCTTCAGGATATGCAGGTGCCTATGGACGGCCAATCAGATGTTTACACTCGGATTACGGTACCCTGTCCTCGAGCACCTTTCCCCATTAAAAACAAAACAAACAACTTTACCTTTATTAAGCTCTTCCGTAACAAACCAAACCTCTTTTCTGAACACCCGATGGCCATCTCTTTCAGCCAGAACATAAGAAGCATAAAACAAAACAGATGGCCTTCGAACTATGTAACCATTTTACACACATTCAATGATCCCAAAATTTTCGCTGTCAGTGTTTTAGCACCCTCCTCTCCTCCTTCCTCCAGCGCACAGGCCTTCTCCTTACGCGCCGTGCTCACCTATGTACGATGAGTTCAACAGAATAAATTTTTGGAATATATTGCATCCACTTTCACGTTCAGATATAATTCTTGAATTATTTCATATTTAACACTACATTCATAAATTATAAATAAGAAATATATTTTTCAACAGCACGTCCCCCACATATCTCACACAGCTATTCATTCCATGCAAAATTTACAAACAATTTTCAAATTCCATACATTTTGTGGAATACCACACACTTTGGCAACGCTATATGCAAGCGCCACTTAGAACTGCGTTCTTTGACCCACGGGAAAACTTATTTTTTTATCCACATGTAAAAAAATTTGTTAGTGGGCACAAAATATTTTGTTGGTATTCACCTTGAATAATTATTTTTATAGCGACAACAAAAAAAAAAACACATCACATCCTTTTTACTATGAAATACAGGGACAGTTAAACACAGCACAACGAAATACAAGCATACTTGTTATTCATTGCGACTTAGGCACTAAACTTAAAATAGTGAAATGAGACGAAAACTTTTAGGAAGCAAATATGGTACCCAAATTACATAGGTTTAATTATGAATGTTCTCTGCCAGAAATTGCTGATTCCTGGCATGCTCGAGGACTGCGTTGTAGAAACCCTACAAACATAAAAAATGCACAGGTTGAACAGGAAATTACAGAGGACAAGAATAACAGTAGTAAATATCATTCCGTAAACTCAACTTTGTTTGATTTTTGCTGAAATGTCTGACTAGTATGTTCAAGAAAGGAAACACATTGATTCCAAAGACTTGATATGCGGGAAATATGCCTTTGTGACCTGAAAATCCCAAATTGTGCATCGGAATATGCCGAAGTAAAACTTATTTATCTTTCCCCAAATTCAAATTGTGTTGTGATTAAACATATAAAACAATACCCTTAGGTTAGTGAGATTATATGAGATTATTTGTTTACTTTGTAGTGTCAAACTTATTGTATAAACATTTAAATCAAATAACAATTACTTACATAATGCTATGTTGATTGTTAATCATATTTGTCTATGGTTTGTAAAATTTCTTTTTTAATGTTTAAAAGATGTATGAATTTTTATGAGACAATATAACTGTATGATTATTACAGGACCAAGAAATTACATTTAGTTACAATCAAGTTGCTAGCAAGATCCAGTGATGTTTCAGTGAAAATGCTTAGTGCTGTTATATTTCGATGTACTTTGCTTGCTTTATATTTGTAACAATGTTAACCCTGCTTATAAAATGGTAATACTTATGAATGTTAATGTCTAGTGATTTTAATTTGTAGGGTTGTGTTTCAGGCTTTACTTTCCAGAGACATCTGGGCTTTAGGAGAAAAGTTTTCAAAAAAATATTTAATTTTTACACTATCCCGCTTGAAGGAAACGAACAGGTTTAGGGTATATTTCAATATTGTTAAATTTCAGTCTTGGTTAAATGTTGAATTTTTTAATGTTTCACAATGGGAAGATACGCCCGAATGCTGTGTAAGCGACAAACGCAAAAATTCCTTTTTACCAGTGACATTTTAGTATCTTTTTCAGTTGCTAAACTCACGTAGTAATTATATTTATACCGTCGTAAATGATCCAGTAGAATATAGTTAACCCAGACGAATAAATAATAATATATGTATTGTAACTGAAGTAAAAAAAAATCGTATTGAATTATATTACGTTTTGGACTATGTTATGTTGGGCCATGTTCATTAAAAATAGTCGACTGAATGAACTGCAATGTATTTGTTATCAATAAAACACATGTGTGATGTGACTAATTTTATTCCTTGTTGTAGTTTGTTTCGCCACACCAAGTACAAGGTTCAAGAGGAAACAAAAATTTGTGCCAGCTCGTTATTAAAAAGTGACAAAGTGACGCGATAGAGCTGTTCCTATTGGAAATGGTCTTACAAAACAAATCTCAAATGTATTACCATTATGTATTTTAAAGATGCTCAGTTTTGTCATTGTAAACTGAAATAATTTCGCAGTTTAGGTACTTTCCTAAAGACGTT
>PNEQ01014973.1:0-11021 GCA_003012365.1 Medauroidea extradentata
CCAATAGGCGAGTTCAAACACCCGTGATTGGCCGATAATTCGAGGGGTAGGCGGGGTCTTGCGAAACTTGCCCCGAGATGGCAGCACAGTTCTCAATGCCGTTCACGAGAAACGTAAACATTACTGAGAGAAAAGATGTTACTTGTAATAAAATAATTGATCTGCCATGTTATTTTACCAATTCGTGCAACTAGAATGTTGATCATACCCATTGCCAGGGTTGGTTAAACGTATTCCAAACATAAGCTCGATAGGTTCCCTTTTATGTACGCATGTGAACTTCGTTCGTCTGACCTTTCAAACCTAAACTTATGATAATATATCGGATCTGAAGCATTAAACTGAATTCATAGTAAGTTATTATCTCTAGAATTTAAATTAAATTTACTTAAACTCAAACCTATAACTAAAACGTCTCAATGTGCGAGTAAGAGCTAGGCCTACTAATACATCGCTGTCTTCACTCGTTTAAAATCAACTCAAGTGAAATAAATCTTCGTTGTTGGCTACCAAATCTACAACCACGCATGCCTAAACAACGGGCGAATTCCCAGAATTAACTTTTACGTAACAAGGTTCGCTAAATTTTATTAGTTTAGTAAGTTGTTGAAAAATTCCATTACACCAATAGTGCCTGGCGTGCGGTGGCTAACCAAAACAAGTATTCTTCGTCATAAATGTGTTAGCCAATAAGAACGCGTTTTCAATGTTTGTGGCGGCGTTTGAAAATATGGCATTTTTAAAGCAGAATAATTCGAAAATTACAATGTTCACGGAGCTATTGCTTTTCCTGGCTGCATTTAGTGCCGAAATAATTCGAAAAAATGAGGTAAACATTAAAAAAATTTTCTAGGAATTTTCCCTGTTAAAACCTACTAGGACAATGGCGGGAAAGGCCGCTAGGCTACTAATTACAATTAAAAAAGAAAGTGTTGTGCACAAGTACTCACAGGATAGTACTTGCAGATAGAAACACACACACATGGGACGAACACATTTCTCCGCAGGCGCGCGGTCACAACGTTTCACAGACTACATCTGCTTCATCAGGTGAGTGGAGGCACACTGAAGGGTTGGTAATCAGTACACCTAGCGGCCAGAGGGCAAACTAAGGTGCGGCGGGAAATTTGAAATGAGGGTTTGTTATCTGAGGTAAAGGCCAGGTGGCTGTCTGGATTTTGTGATGTATTGATGTGCCAGTTCCCAGTGTCTTAGTTCTGCTTTGTTTTTGTTATTAAGCTGTGGTAGGGCCCTCACCACTCTGGTTGTATAACAGGAATCAAAGTTGGAGTTATGAAGTGCTGCATGTGCAGCAACTGGCTTCTCATGTGGTTCAACCTCCGTTCCAGCTATGGCTTTTTTGGTGTCAGCTCTGTGGCTGGTTGGCCCCAAACTGCCAGCCAATACCACATTGGATGATAGAACCACCCCCAGGTGTTCTCACCCTTGAATAAACCACGCTGTGGCTCCTGTGCTATACATCAACCTTCCACATCATTCAATAGCAGACAGACTAACCAAACCTACCCCATACCAGGAAGCTACAACTGTGCAACTGAAAACCTCATCTACCAGCTACAGTGCACTCACTGCAATGCAGAGTATATCGGCCTAACCACCAACACACTCAGACAGAGGATGAATGGCCACAGAGCAGACACCAAAAAAGCCATAGCTGGAGCGGAGGTTGATCCACATGAGAAACCAGTTGCCGCACATGCAGCACTTCATAACTCCAACTTTGATTCCTGTTATACAACCAGAGTGGTGAGGGCCCTACCACAGTTGAATAACAAAAACAAAGCAGAATTAAGACACTGGGAACTGGCACATCAATACATCACAAAATCCAAACAGCCACCTGGCCTTAACCTCAGATAACAAACCCACCTTTCAAACTTCCCACCGCACCTTAGTTTGCCCTCTGGCCGCTAGGTGTACTGATTACCAACCACCGCTGGACAATAGACTTCAGCGTGCCTCCACTCACCTGATGAAGCAGATGTAGTCTGCGAAACGTAGTGTTTGCGTGTCCGCTGAGAAATGTGTTCGTCCTATGTGTGTGTGTTTCTATCTGCAAGTACCATCCTGTGAGTACTTGTGCACAATTATTTCTGTTTTAATTGTAATTAGTAGCCAAGCGGCCTTTCCCGCCATTGTCCCATTAAGTTTATTAATTGGCAATGTGCAGCGTCATCAATCTGTCGTGGATCACCACCTTTTCGAGTTCTGTTGCAGACGGTACTACCACCCACGTCGATCGAGAAACGCCCTGCAGAGCTCCCTGCATTCCAGCATGTCCCTGTACGTGCCTCCAAGCGAGTGAACTCTGACTTGCCTGCCAGATAAATTCATCCTAACACAGGCTAGCTCAGAGCTTACTTGAAATTTTAAGGACCAGTACTTCTCTCTACGTGCTTCAAAACATGAGAACTATGTCCAGCCTGTCAGATAAATCCTATTCCAGGAGAAGCAAGCTAAGAGGCCACTTGAAATTTTAAAAAACTAAATAAGGCAGAATATAAGAAAAGTTTACTTAGAAAAGTTGCTTGAAATTAATTTAGCTTTAAAATGAGGCCAAACACTATACGACTCAGACAAAATTGACACGTAAAAATTTAATACTACTTTTATCTTGCCTTACCAATTAAATTTTAAATACAATTTTAATGTTAATTTCTCTACTAGCATCCCCAGCTAATACCGTATTTACGCGAATATAACACCCGCCCGTGTATAACACCCGCCCCAATTTTGACTTTCATAAATTAAAAATATAAAATATTCGTGTATAACAGCCCCAGCAAAAAAGAACTCCGTTCTAGCCATTAACGTGGACCATTGAACATTGAAGAAAATAATAAAGTCATCCAAGTTAATATTTTTCCGAAAACATTTTCAGAAAAAAAGACGTGTCTTAGGGTACAAGTGGTGTGTCTTCGCTAAATACTCTTCAGCAGTTGTGGCCGTTGCATACGAGCGTATTGCAGAGTGGAGTATCTGCTGCGAAGATATTCTTTGGTCAGAACTCTGATGACGTCGACGTGTTGTTTGTATAGATGCTCGTTGGGTAGAAAGCTACGAAACATGTGGCCGTAGTGAAAAAGCGATGAAAGTACGGAATAGTTACACCGCAGCATTTGAATTACAAGACGTGTGATATGCAGAAGAAAATTGTAAAAGAATTGTTTCAAGAAACAGAAAGTTTACCGTCAGTGCACAATGCAATTGCGTGGCGAGAGGGAGTTGTGATTTTATCAACACAAATGTAATTATGTATTCAGTATAACTCGTTTTCCAATTATTCTGTTCACTTCGGTTCTGTGAGTGCTCACTATCCAATTCCAATGGAGGATCTGAATAAATAAATATTGCCTAAATAAACGACTGAAGGGGAACATGGCGGCCGCCATATTTGTTTATGACGTGAGTACCGGTTATGTTTGGGTTATGAACTGAATTTTGTTATTTAAAAAAAATATATTTTAAAGGGATCGTTCAACGCGTTATTCGTAACAGTGTTAATTCTCTAGAGTTATTGTAATAGGCTATAACAACATCTTTTAGATACAAAAATTTTTTATTCAAATTGTCTCGTGTATAACAGCCTCCTCATTTATTGACATTGTTTTTTTAGTAAAAAATGGGGGTGTTATACACGCGTAAATACGGTATGTTGGATCCTGCCGTATACATCCTTATCCCTGGTTAAGTTGGCCTACTTAAATTGTTATACACAATAAAAAAGATAATATTAATTAAGACAAAAAAAATTGAAATTACTACTGTATATGATAAGAGGCCAAGTAAGTGCTACGTGCCAGTGCATGTCACACCGTCAATACGCACCATTCTAGCAACTAAACTTGTGATATCTGAGCTCCTTCTGTCACCTGGTTTGAACTTATTTTTCATGTCAAAATGTTTTGCAAGTGTAGGCTGATTATGCTGCGGTTTCATTTGCTGACGAGATAGGCCTACATGTTCAATCTTCAATGTTGATGGGCCAGCAATCCCAAGATCTGGAACTACATTTGGAGTTGTTACTTCTCCAGAGGTTGTTTCTTGGGTGCTAGATGATTCAGATGAGAAATCTTTTGGCTTCCATAATTTTGAAAGCGTAACTTCCCCGTCACTTTGCCGTTTCTCGCACCGTTTGACTTTCTCTTTGTGCTTAGAATTTACATGCTTCCACATGCTGGATGTTGATTTTGAAGTACCACGCGATATTGTGGTTTAGCAGTATTTGCACACGGGCAAATTCACATTTATTTCAGATATCTGAAACTGTTCCCAAATATCGGACATCGTATTTTTTTTTCACGCAAGCAAATTTATTTTCAGTTTTCACATAACAGGTATGCTCAGGAAATTAACCAAGAAAACTACGAGAATGCATGTTGTGCAGACAGAGATAAAATAACAAAAATTTTACATGTAGTACCAACCCCACCACGTTACAATTTTTTTGCCGAAAATTATGTATTTCTTGTGTTTCAATCACCGTCGTCACCATGTTTACTCTATGTTCCAAACAAAACAAGTGAGACGTTGGTGCTGTAACCTAACCTGTGCGAAGCCAACCAGGTTATTTATAGAAGGTTTTACTTTAAATTCAGTCATAAATTAAATAGCTTTCAAAACAAATCTCATCGTCACTTATCAAATCATGACACGTTTCTGCTTATTGTATTTTTACGTTTGGATGTAAATGGCGGCAGAAAATTGAGTGATTGTAAGTACTAAAACGTAATAAAAACTTTGTATTAACCATTCCCTACGATTAGCATTCTTCTTTTGATATGTGTACGCTTTCGTTAAAATACATTGGTCACGTAATTTTGTTTTATTGCACTTTAAACATTAACATCCTTAATATTTTTTAAGTGTTGCGGTTATAGAAACGTCAAGCCCCGAAACAGAAAAATATACAATTTTTAGACCTGAATAGAGTGCAGTTTTTTGTGTCAAATCTGGCGGATCCGAGATTCGACCCGCGCCATCCCTAGTAATATCCCTATTCTGGTTCCAATGTTAAGAGCCAGCTAGTCAAGAATGGGAACAGATCCATCCTTATAACACAGTTCTTCATTAATAATGTTTAATAATAGTGCATAATGAGACATTCAATGATCAAATAAAGTAACTAGACCTACCTTTTTTTACACTTGCAAAAAAAAACTATAGGAAAATAACATAATATTCAGTGAGAAGGAAATTTAACTGTGAAACAGCATCTCATAGGACACAAATTTACATAAAACACTATAACTATGAAATTGAGAATATGGGAAACAAAATTAAGAAAATAATCCTTCTGAAAGGTAGAATAAAAATGGTCTGTATTAACTCCTAATATATTTAGAATCTTACTTTATTTAAATAATTTAGTTAATTTATTTATTTCCTAAACATTCAGAACACCAGGTACTCGTCACAGTCTATGTATTGTTGGGAATAACACTTTTCACAATCTTTCTAAATTAGGGTTGCAAACATAACAAAAAATAACACACTTTGTACTAAAAAAAAAGGACGCTTCATTCAACAACTCCGAGTCTTTAAAAATACATCACATTTAAAAACATCATATACAATATTTTACAGACTGAATATTTATGTGCATCGTACAGACATTTATGAGGTTTATCATCGTAGGAAGCAACAAAGACTTTATTGCCTTTAGTGTGAAATCCAACTGAAGACAGCTCCAGTTAGATGGCAGTGCTTGACATTCAGACAAACAGTAAATGTATTTTTGTAGCAAAGGATTTTTTTTTGTAACTAAACCATACACACTATAAGAGAATTTCACTCCATGCTCTAATGTTAACAACCACGAAAACACCTTCAATTTTTTGCTCCCTCTTTCCAAAAAAATTGTACTATATTTTCTCCAAAAACAAATTTCCATTAAAATTGATTATCATTAACAAATCAGCTTGAAACACAATAAATTGTTTTTATCAACTAGTCAGCACAAGTGGGACAATTTCTTGTAATAACTGGGGAAGTAAACAGGTCTATAAAATGGCTAACACAATATGAAACCACAAATTCGAAATTAACACACGCATACTGAAAACAAATACAGGACAAACTATTCATACATAGTTCATTGAAAAAACACATGACCTGGATTAACAAATGATGCACTGCAGTTAGATGTGATTATGTAAGTTATGTAACAGCCAGAAATATTAACGATTCCTGTATTTTACACAACCTTACGTTGCAATGTATAACTTTCTGGTTCATCAAGACACTCGCAAATCTGTTATGTTCGACAAATGGCTTTAAGTGCTTTATAAAATTTAGGGAATTTTGGTGTCACATAAGGTCTGCAAGTTAGCCACACTTTCTTGGTCAAAGCACAAGTACGACGGATGAGTAAGTCAGTCACTGCCAGATAAGAACTCTCGTTCCAGCGCGGCACCCATCATGTTCCATTCGCCATCATCCTCACTGTCAAGAGGCTCCTCACTGCCCTCACTGTTCTCCTCGGTACCCAGGTCCAGGTCGCTGGGCAGGGCCTCCCCGCGCCTGAACTTCACGCTGGGCATTTCCTCGTCGTCTGACTCAGTTCCCATCTCTCGGGCACTGCGCTTGTGACCAACAGGTGTGTGCCAACCATGTGGATGTTCACCTGGGAGCCAGCAAACACATCACCTTTAACAATCCATACTCCATTATTTTATTAGTTGAAACTACAATTCAGCCTGCATTCATCAACATAGAGTGCATTTTCTGAAGACACTGCTTCTCTCACCAAAGTAACGTACAACTGTGCTTTACAGCATATTTAACCTCGAGTTACTACCGTATTTACCCGCACATAGGCCCCCCGCGCACATATGCCCACCCCTCTTTAAGTTTTGAAACTCAAATTTGGAAAAGCTAAAATATCACACATAGGCCCCCTATGTGTATGTATTTCACGAGAAATGAGAATGCGGATGTCTGGCAATCATGTACCGTGCGCCGTAAATATGTTTATTTTGTGTATCGTATTCGCCCATGTACCCCACACAACTTCCCCCATCCCCCAAAATTTGGATTATAAAAATTTGGGTGCGCGACTTACATGGATTGTATTTGAAGTCCGCGTGCTACGTGGGTAGGTAACTGTCGTGCGCTGAGACTTGACAACAGTGCGGTAGGATAGGCACACGCGCACGTGTTTAGGCGGCATTGTTCTCGGCGCGTAGCACATAAGTGTTTTTGTAGTGACTTAGTAACATTAGTATTTTGACAGTTCTTTGAGAAACCAAAATGTCAAACAACGATTGAGTTTGTTTACAGTGAGTGAGAAGCTAAAAGTAATTAAGGAAGCAGAAGAAATAGGAAAATGCGCAGTACGTCATAAATACATGACAGTGCTGTGCATTAGAGATTGGCGCAAAATAAAGAACAAGTTACAGGATACTATAGCAACGTCAACAAGTTCGTTGTGTCTACGTCAATAAGTTCATCGTGACTAAACATTTTGGTTTACTCAGGCCAGATAATGACGGTAATTTTGTTTCACTTCGCGTGCTTAGTGTTTTATCACACGTCGCATGCCTCATGTACTTTGCGCTTTTGTTGCTTCATGTGGACTCTCGTACGACGTAATGAAGTTTGTATTACAGTTTACACTACTAACTGTTCATTTCGTTGGTTTTTGGACTTGTCTTTTCGCGTTTCAACAAATTCATTCGCACGGAAGCCATGCAGACATGTTTACATTTGATAACGTGGGACGGCCGGCCTAAATTGACACCGCACGGTCTGGCGGCCTGTGGCCCGTCCGACCCGTGCTCTTAAACAACTGATTGTTTATGTCTTTGATACACAGAAGTGATGCGTTTTTCCTACCTATTGAATTTGTTTGTATAAAATTAGTTACCTTAAAACAATGAACCATATTATGTGCTAAGAAATGTGAGATTTTTTTTTTTTTAATTTTTTTTTAATTGAGTGATACTTCATAACTTAATTTTTTTCTTTCGTGCAGAGAATGTAAATCGAAATAGTACAGCATTAAAACATACCTATGTAGACAAATTTTAAATTTTTCTGATAAAATTTTTTTTTTCCAAAACTGCACATATAGGCTTTCACCTCCTTTTTAAGTAAAAATTTTGGGGGAAAAAAAAAAGAGGGGGGCCTATGTGCACGTAAATACGGTAACTTTATTATACTCTACGCAAAGAAGCAACCAACACAAACACTTATATATAAAAAATTGACTACTAAAAAATCTCATTTTATGTTTTCTCTTTAAGCACTCAAGATGTGGTCTTAAAGGCACAGATAGAACTAATAGAAGTGATAGACCAGTTCAACAATTTTCCAGTTCTGGTTCTCGGTTCTAATACAGACACTAAACTTGCAAACATTCACTACTCAGATTTTTGTGGCTTAGTGCTAGAAAATCATGTTTGCCAAAATATAAGTTAAACATAATTGCGTGTTCAAATGTTTTTTAAAGGTTATAAGTGCTTTTTGACAAACCTCGCTCGCAAGATCTGGGCATCACAGTGATTGCAAAGTGCATATCTAGCATATGCAGGGTGGCTAGCAAAACGTGTAAAAAAAATCCCTTGACTTTTCCCTGACCTGTCCAGGTCAGCTACTCTTATTTCCCTGACCAAAAAAATATCAGTTAAATTAACCAGGTTGTACGATTGCGACAAATTTTTTTGTATATATATTAAAAATCACTACTCATCATGTACCGGCCAAACTATTGATTTTAGTCTTATAGTTTATTTATCAAAAATGTTTTATGAACGTTATAAGTAGTGCAACATAAAAAAACTTTTTTGTTAGGTAACAAATTTTTTATGTGCGACTACTTCTAATGTCTCTAAAAGCCCTACGTAAAATTTTTTATGTTGCCTAGTTTAGGTTAGGAAACTTAAACTGACCAAACCTAACCAAACTTAAAACCTAACCTAAAAAAAATTATGTAGGACTACTACACCATCAGCAGAAAAAATGTTCATAACAAACTATGTCTAAAATCAATAGTTTGGCCAGTACATGATGAATAGTGATACTTAATATTTGCCATTTTGTGGAACTGAACACTACTAATCAACATAACTTCACCTTGCAGAAATTCTATCATATCTTCATTATTTACAAAACAACAAAGTCCTAGGAATATTCAAATACAACAATCTCCACTTATGTAAATTCACTTTCCACTTTTAAAATGCTGTGGTTGTGAAGTTATGGAGAGAAAAGCTCTCGATACCAGAATTAAAAGCTTTTAATACTTTGTCTAAAAACAGGCGTGTAATACCTGGTCACTACACCATCAATCTTTGAATCCCAAAAACATACAGTAATGTGCATCTGCTTTTTTTGCGAAACTTTGTTCAATGATTCGTCGAAACAAACTTCAAACTTTCTTCCTACCTAGCATTTAACTCATTTCATCCATGACATACGTCGCAAGACCAAATGTGATATAAAAGCCTATCTTATCTCGCTGTAACTGAAGTTTCTTTGCTGTGACATTAATCTGGAAACATTGTTTCACATGGTACAGATTTGAAAAACAGCATCTAGGCCTACCTTCACAGTTTAAACTCCCAGCCTACTTAGGGTTTTCTGCCTTTAATGTGGCTCATAACGGAACGCCGGCCCATGTTGCTTAAAGAAAAATTAACATTGCACGAATTGCACCTTGTAGAGTTATCACCAGGAACTTCGCGATTCATTTAATAGTAGTAGGATAGGTTAACCAATACAGTCTTTTTTTTTTTTATTCCTGCCATGACTGTTTTTCCTAAATTAATTACATTGTGGAAATAACACTCATTGAACATACATTTCTAGATATTTTTTCAAAAACGCACACGCGATCACGTCACGTTATGCTGTACCTTTTTAACACACCTTTGTCACTGCACGAGCCAAAAAGTTCAGGTGTGTTCCGCCATTACGTGGTACGGTAGATAAAATACAATTTAAATGTAAATACACAAACTTCAGATATGTTCAGAAGAAATAAACACTAGCACCGCGCACGAACGACAGAAAAAAATATTCACGCCCCGCTAGTAAACAATAAACAACCGAACTATTAATGAACGTATCAGCATCAGCATGCCGCATGTTAAGAACAAAAGCGAACTGTGAATCGTATGTTGCCAAGTCCACGCCTTCAATTTCAACTACGAACTCTTGTAGGCCAGTAAAATTAGACTAAAAAAAGACAGTGCTGACGAATAATTAGAGGAAAGCTGGAAACTGGTTTAATGTGTTCAGCATACCCCTAGTATGATCACATTAGGTTTGCCCCAATTTCCGAGTGGAGCTTCAGCCAAGATTTTGAAAAAACTGAATTTTTTTCTTTAATTTTAAGGTTTTCCTAAAATTTCTCCAAAACGAAGCGACCAATCAAAAAGTTTGTAAAGAAGTTATATTTAGATAATTTAATTTAGCTTCAAATGAATACCCATACATACGAAATAGGGTCTTGCATTTTCTCTAGAATACAATTTTAAAATGACTCATTTCTCTAAATTTTTGGAAATTCCAAAATCTATCGGTTTTGGACATTCAACATCTTTAATGGCTCATCATAAAACAAAAAAATATTGGGTTACATCATTTATAGCACATTTATTTCAATATTTAGCAAAATCTAATTATTTTAATTAGGTTTGTTATATTAAGAGGCAGTGTCATTTGGCCGATGACCTTGAAGCTGTGAATGCGTGCGTGCGTGAGGGGCGAATGTTCAGTAAAGGAAGAGAGAAAAATGGGTGGGTTGTGGAGGGGGGAGCGAAAGGGATGCAAGACAAACAGGCAGTTGAGAGGCCGAGTCACCCGACCGATGGCCTTGTAGCGGTAAGGCAGACAGCAGAAAGTGTGGTGCGACCCAGGGGCGAGACAGCGTGATGTGAGACGCGAGCCAGGCCCTAGGTTTTTTCACGTCACTCGCCTGCAGCCTGAGTTTAGTCAAGTTTAGTGGGCTGAAGGTCTCGTCGACAGCTATAGTCACTAAAGACGGGAATTAACTA
>PNEQ01014974.1:0-11021 GCA_003012365.1 Medauroidea extradentata
TGTGATGAGACGTAAAGTCCACCTACGTTATCTTAAATTGTGATGAGACGTAAAGTCCACCTACATTATCTTAAATTGTGATGAGACGTAAAGTCCACCTACATTATCTTAAATTGTGATGAGACGTAACGTCCACCTACATTAAATTAAATTGTGATGAGACGTAAAGTCCACCTACATTATCTTAAACTGTGATGAGACGTAAAGTCCACCTACATTATCTTAAATTGTGATGAGATGTAAAGTCCACCTACATTATCTTAAATTGTGATGAGACGTAAAGTCCACCTACATTATCTTAAATTGTGATGAGTCGTAACGTCCACCTACATTATCTTAAATTGTGATGAGACGTAAAATCCACCTACATTATCTTAAATTGTGATGAGACGTAAAGTCCACCTACATTATCTTAAATTGTGATGAGACGTAAAGTCCACCTACATTATCTTAAATTGTGATGAGACGTAAAGTCCTCCTACATTATCTTAAATTGTGATGAGACGTAAAGTCCTCCTACATTATCTTAAATTGTGAAACATTTCATAGGGCGAAGTGGATATTATCACATATGAATTTCACACAGATAATCAGGCAAAACCTGGCAAACTAAGGGATTTTCTGTGGCCACCCTGTAGTGTCATAGAATAAGTATCTAATTTGTGTGTGCCCACTCAGGCACGGACGGTTGGACAGAGACCCGCCCTGTCCAGTCAAAATGGTTTAAGGGAAGCAAGGCTGTGAATTATCGGCCGGACATATACACACAATACGTAAAGGACAACACAAGTGAGGGGTGGTTCTACCTTACGAACACACAACACGTGAATCAGCGACATCAAATGTATTGGCAACTTGAAATTTACAGCATTGAACACACAAGATCAAAGATACATACGAAAACGCAATTGAAAGTTATAGTAAATAGGGACCTAGAGCAAGGATACATTTACGTTAATACAAAAAACATGGTTACCAAAAAGAGCCTGACTCTGATCCACTCGCCACATCGACGCTCAGTCGGCACATAATTAATAAGATAAAGAGAGAAAGGTAAGACAAACAAAGAAAGCTAAACGAAAAAGAAACTAATATCAAAGAAACCAAACTAGGGTAAACACGCAATTTACCGAACCGTAAAAACACCGGGATGCACGACCGTGTGCAAAAAAATGAACTTATCAATCTGACGTTTGCCGACGGAGCTTCGAGATAGCGAGTAGCAGGCAACCTTGCTTGGCGAGCGTAGGAGACAGAGTGCTGAACCACACGACGGCAAAGGCCAGGTAGAGCAGGGGTAGTAGGAGAGGGAGAGGAACTAGAGGAGGGAGGTGACAAAGATAGCCGATGGGACCCGAACATTCACGAAGATCGGCGAGGTGGCACTTGCCCATTAAACACAATTTATATAAAATATAACCATATGTATAATAATACCTGGGTATGACTAGATATGTGCATATAAATTTTATCACAATGATTACAATAAAATATTAAATACTTTAAAGAGCTCATAATAACTGATGATTAATTACACTTTGGCATGCCAAAAAATCTGGATATCTGGCTAACGCGTAACGCATAACACAAACACACAGACACAGGGTCCACGTTCAACACAACCAAACACAAGCTACACACGCCAACAACAACTAACACAAACACCAACTCTGACACCATCCCACATCCGCCAGCATACTACAGTACTAACGGTCGAGCACGCACAAGATGATAACCCGCTGATCTTGATAATACTGATGATAGTAATCCCTACAACAGAATCAGTCATTGCCCTCAGGCAAGTCAAAAGCATGTTTAAGATGTGAAACGTGAGCCTTGCGAGCCACATGTCCCGAATCAGGGTACACAAGAAGCACACTATTTGGTCCAAGAAGACGTGAGATCCAGAACAGACTGGCAAAGGGAAGCACCAACTTACCGCTGCGTCCCTCCGTATGTGACGGAAGCTGAAACGACCGGCAGTACACCACATGTCATACCGCGTTGTCACCAGCAACGCGACGAATTTTGACTTTGGCTTGCAGGTGGTCCCTGGCCTCCGCCAGGTTACCCAACACTACCGCTCAAAGGAGCTTTCTCTGGACATTCGAGAGTGGCACAGATGGAGATGGCACACCCCAGACATTCAGTAGAGGATGAATCAAGTCCCGACCGAGCAAAACTTGGGCAGGTGTCTTCTTCATTGCCCCATGGACCGACGAATTAAACTGAATGGTGACAAGGTTGAGATCTTCATCCCATCCCTTCTGCTGGTCATGGTACAGAGTGGCCAAGGTTGTCTTGAGGTTGTGGTTGAACCACTCCACCTGGTTCCCACATGGATAATAGGGGCTAGACGTATAATGATGAACGCTCCACCTGAAATACATGTCTCGGAAAGACCCCGAACAGAAATAAGACACATTTTCTGTTACAATGTTCACAGAAGGTCCAAAAACAGACCATACTCTCTCGGTGAGTGGTCGCTCAATAACAACACTGGTGACACTGCGGATGGCGATAAGGATCACAAATTTACTAAACACGTCCAAAATTATGAGGATGTACAGATTCCCTCTGTTCGACCGTACCAACGGACCAAGCACATCACAATGAAGTGTCTCTGCTCCTCCTCGTCACCCCACACAAACAGCACATTTTTACGTTTTAATCGGTTCAGCGGAACTGCCAACTCAGTAAAATGAGGGACAAAACAGGCACAGTACCGTAACATTCGTATGATCCTGGACACACCCTTAACATTCTTAGGTTGTGGAAAACTAACCACCAGCCGAACTCGGCTGGGGTCCATCATTAACACTCCATTAGTCACAGCATAGCCCAAAAACTTGACAGACAAAGAGGCCCACATGACTTTGGAAGGGTTTACTGTAAGTCCTGCCTATCTGAGACGACTCAACACCTCTCTCAAATGCATAAGGTGTTCACTAAAGGTATTACTATACACAATTATATCATCAATATAATTGTACACAAACTTAAATTTAACATCAGCGAGAACGTGGTCGAGCACTCGAGACAACGCCAGAGTCCCAAAACATGCGCCCATAGGTATCCTATTGAACTCAAATTGGGCCCATTGGGTGCGAAAAGCAGTGTATTTCCGACAATCGGGATGTAACAAACACTGATGGAAACTGGAATTCAAATCTATTATAGAAAAAATCTTGGCCTTCCCCAAATGTTATAGTGCAGTATCCACTGTAGGTGCTGGAAATGGATCCAAGTGCATTTTCTTATTAACCTCACTAGGGATGTGCGAATCCTTAATTTTTCGTTCCGGTCGAATCAGATTTGAATCCTTGTCCATATTTGAAATTCGAATCCGAATCTTTACTTAAGATCAAGTTCAATGCTGACAATTGTTTATAAGCTATGATAATAATGTTTGATCAACCAAAAAATTAAACATGTTTTATATCAATCTATTTACAGTATGAACTGTTTAAAGGTAAAAAAAAATGCCTTAACGGCATGATTTGGTTTTTACTTTCAATATAACTAGGGTACCTATATTGCCTTACTTTATACTGAAAACAACAATACTTGCCTGTAATTCATTACGAACACATCAAGCAATTAATATATTACACAAATATTAATGGTTTATCTAATTATCAAGAACAATTAGACCTAATTGCCACTAAAATGTTCACAAAACAAAATCAACAAATTACTTAAAATGTTTTAGCCACTTGAAAGTATGCAGGCATGTAACCATACAGTGTTTATTTGAATTAGAGATTATCATGTAAAAATGTTAACATTTCCACTAGTTCAGGAGCTAGATTCTCTCTGCGGGAAGTAACAATATTTCCTGCTGTAGAAAAAAGTCGCTCGCTTGGTACTGATGTAGCAGGAACCGACAGAATTCTCCTAGCAGCAATCGATACATATCTGAAACGACTGTGATTTGTTTTCCACCATTTGCATGGGTTTATATGCCTACTGATGACAGGCTCTTTGAGATAGTTCTCAATGTCACTATCTACACCAGACTTTCGTGAAGAAGCTTCGTTTGCAGCAGCTGTTTGAGATGCTTGATCAAATTTTGACCACACTGATAAATGTTTGGCAACTGAAGTTTCTTTTACCCCTTGTGTTGTCGACCCAGACACCCGATGCTCCTCTACCAAACTTTCATTAGATTCAATCAAAATCTTGAGAGAGCGAATACCTTTTGTCTTTTCGTGTTCTTGTAGCAAAACTGCCTTGAAACGGGGATCTGCAAGCATAGAAACAAGATATTCATCCTGTAATCTGTAGTCCGGGAATTGTGCGAGCACTGCTTTAAGTAAATTTCGTGCAAATACAATGCCACTTCCTGCATCAGCCTTGCCGATGAAACTTTCGAGAAGATCTTTGATGCCGTCAATAATTGGAATCACCATTGAAATTGTTGCATACTTCTCACCACTCAATTCGCTAGTTGCCTCATGTATTGATGCTAAAACATCTACCATTCCTGATATTATTTTCCATTCACTAGATGTCAAATTATCTAGTGAACATGAGGAGGTAAGTTCTGCAGCAACTGCTTCCTTTTGCTCCAGCAGACGAGAAAGCATGGCAAAGACACTGTTCCATCTAGTGTCAACATCTTGAATGAGTTCATGAGAGGGTTTCCCCATTTGCTTCTGCATCTTATGCAGCCTGAGAACTACGCTTGTAATGACCTACAATAGTGCGGGCTTTTTTACAGACAGCTTCTACACCTGGAGTTTGTTTTTTGCTGTCATTTATAGCCAGTTGAAGAGTATGGCCTAAACAACTTAGTGTGATCCAAGAAGTTTTTGACAATGCTAATTTCATATTTTTAGCATTGTCAGAAACTATATAAACAGGCATACTTTGTGGAATTGCCCATTTATTTGTCATTTCCAACAAAGAATTTGAAATAGCAATGCCAGTGTGCTCACCAGAGAAAGGTAAGTTCCCTAGAGTGTAGTGAACAAGTTCAAAGTTTTTGTTTAGGTAGTGGCACAGTAACTATCATTATTGCGTGACGTCCACATGTCAGTTGTCAATGATATTGAATTCACACTATCTGCCAAATCTTTCTGCATGTTGGCAGAAATTTTATCAACTGTGGCTTTATACAGTTCTGGAATAACACTTCGTGAAAAAGTGGTACGATTTGGAACTGTGTATTGTGGTTCTAATACAGGCATCATTTCACAAAATCCCCTGTCATTCACCATGCTGAAAGGCTGTAGGTCAAGGGCTATCATCCTACCAATACTGTTTGTAATAGCAACAGCACCGGGATTTTCATTTGAATACTTAACACATTGTTTAAATGAACTTGGAAGTGTTTGCTGCACTTGTTTTTCCTTGGATGCCGGTTTCTTTATTTTCTGTGTTGTAGCAACAGAAATTCAGAGTATTGTTTCTTGTGTAGCATTAAATGTTTTTTCATGCTAGAAGTATACCCAGATGTGGTTTTCAACTTACATCCACATGTTTTACATCTAGACTTATCGGCCGTGATTTTTTCGAAGAATTCCCAAACACAGCTACGTTGCTTTGAGCTCACAGAATGCACACGCAAATCATCATCACTGTCGGAACTCATTTTCCTTAATAAAGGAAGCAAATAACTAGTTTGGCGTTATTTTAACCCGTACTATTTTAGTCACTGCAAATGTAAACTGTGAAAACGGAAAACATAACAAAGGAAACTATTTG
Organism: Medauroidea extradentata; assembly: GCA_003012365.1. Classification (NCBI taxonomy): domain Eukaryota; kingdom Metazoa; phylum Arthropoda; class Insecta; order Phasmatodea; family Phasmatidae; genus Medauroidea; species Medauroidea extradentata. The sequence goes on from PNEQ01014974.1 coordinate 5,710, forward strand.
CTGAGATAAGTGACCGGTCACAAAAACGACTATGTGCTAAAATATTAAAACCCGTGTTACATAACGACAACTAAGTATTTATTTAACTGCAGGTGGTTTAAACATCAATGCTAGGCGCTTCTTAAACACACTACCAAAAACTTTCCTAGATACGCAGGTTAGGTTATGTGAAGCGTAAGAAAATAATATATTTTGGAGGAAGAAAATCTCAACAGTCGTACCAACCGTATGTGACAGAAATACCTTCGCTAAAAGATGAAAAATAAATGCATCATGATTTATTCATTACTAAAGTAAATACTAATGTAACAAAGACAATTATTAAGAAAAACTAAAATAACGAGATTAAAACGGTAACACTGGTTAAAAACATAAAACGAAAAGTAATGTGTTGCATGTTACTGACCGTAATTTTTTTTTCACATTTGTCGACCGTGTTAGGATTTGTTGTTGTTGATGAAAAGAAAAATGGATGAAGATGTGGACCGTAGAAACAAACGGCAATTTATAATTACCCGCAACTAATTCTTTACTATTAAAGTATACAGCAAAAATAAAACAACTTTATACACTCCACAAACAGCCTACTCGTTCCAATTTATTAGTAGGAAAGTGTGCTGGTGTACTAATTGATCAAAGTTTGACGCGGCGATGCTTGTAAGTAACGATAGAAAAAAATTTAACCTTTTTTTTTTAAATATTAACAAACATCATGCATCACTCAAAAGTTATTAATCTTCCTTTTCTTCTTACGTTATATTGTAAATATATTCGTAATAATAGTGGTAGGATTAATTATACAGCCAAAGTATTTTAGCCCGAAAAAGCCAGCATTTCCAAAGATCCGAAATACGTCGGATCCATATTTAAACATCGAATCCGGGTTCGGGTATTAACGGATTCGATCCGTGCCCGAAAATTTCGGGTACCCGCACACCCCTAAACCTCACTCATATCAGTAACCAAGCGATGTCCCCCGTTACATATTTAACCAAAAAGGCGGGACACGCATAATCGGAAGTGGACGGAGAAATCACACTCTCTCGCAACAACTTAACTGTGATTTCTCGCAGAATGTTTAACTTGGGAGGGTTATAACTATAGAAAGTCACACGCACAGGAACATCGTCCGTGATGGCAAATCTGTATGGCAACACATCACACCGTCCAATGCGTGGCGTAATCACATCACTGAATTCATCCAGCAACACCTGTACAGCTGACTGTTCGGTAGCAGAAACTGCAGCCACCCGACCTTGGGGAGCATCCGTATGACTGACACTCGAAATTAAGGGACTTCCTGACCTAGGAGATAAATTAAACGTCAAACGACGAGCATGCACATCAACCACTGCTTGAATGTTGCTCAAGAAATTGAATGCCAAATCACGTCGGCTATCATGCCTTTGAAAAACCAAAACCGGAATGTCCATGAAAATACGCTGATTTTAACATGCAACAACACAGCACGAGAGCAACGTACACCACCACCATTGGCCATACCCACCAAGATGCACATGTCCTCAGAAATACGCTCCAAAAGAAAGGGATGTTTATCAAGTAAACATGCCAGAAAACTCTCTTGGACAAACAAATGTGAGGCACCAGTATCAACTATCGCTGAATGTTCGAAACCATAACAAGGTAACCCGACATAGCAGTCAGTGCGTACTACCAAAAAATCCAGTTTCCTGCACTGCTCATTCAGGTACAGACGGTTGGACAGAGACGCGCCCTGTCCAGTTAAAACGGGTTAAGGGAAGTAAGGCTGTGAATTATCGGCTGGACATATACACACAATACGTAAAGGACAACACAAGTGAGGGGTGGTTCTACCTTACGAACACACAACACGTGAATCAGCGACGTCAAATGTATTGACAACTTGAAATTTACAGGATTGAACACACAAGCTCAAAGATACATATGAAAACGCAATTGAAAGTTACAGTAAATAGGGACTTACAGCAAGGATACATTTACATTAATACAAATCATATGATTACCAAAAAGAGCCTGACTCTGATCCACTTGCCACATCGACGCTCAGTCGGCACATAATTAATAAGATAAAGAGAGAAAGGTAAGACAAACAAAGAAAGCTAAACGAAAAAGAAACTAATATCAAAGAAACCAAACTAGGGTAAACACGCAATTTACCGAACCGTAAAAACACCGGGATGCACGACCGTGTGCAAAAAAATGAACTTATCAATCTGACGTTTGCCGACGGAGCTTCGAGATAGCGAGTAGCCAGCAACCTTGCTTAGCGAGGGCAGGAGACAGAGTGCCGAAGCACACGACTGCAAAGGCCAGGTAGAGCAGGGGTAGTAGGAGAGGGAGAGGGACTAGAGGAGAGAGGCGACGAAGATAGCCGACGGGACTTGAACATTCACAAAGATCGGCAAGGCGGCACGTGCCCATTAAACAGAGCGCTTCCCAAACACAGGGGCACAGACGATAAAGTCTAAGTTCCACTGGGCACTATAGTCATTTATAAGGCATAATATAATGAACTGAGGCTGAGTAGAAAGTTCATACACAAGAAATCTTCGGGGGTTCTCGTAAGGCCGTGCTGTCCCAGCACATGTGAAAATTTGAACTGTATGGAATTTGATTGATTCAATGTTGGAGCTCAGAGATGTGAGATTTGAAACTATTGGTCAAGAATTTACTTTTTTTGGTGTTGTTTTCTATTAAGTTGAATAATACAAATATTTATGTTTCATTCCAACATGTAGTGTTGTTGATTTCACGTCAGTTATTGTCTAAATTTCATGTACAGGCATCCCCCGAGTTACATAACCTGCGACTTACGTAAATTCGTAGATACGTGAAAAATTGCTGATGCCTTTAAAAAGAAAACAATATGGTAAATTGCTTACTGCTTACAGTGTTCCCTAACTTCACCACTACACCATTCCATAGCTTTTACGAGCCATGCAGATCTCTATCCTTGCTCTGAATAGGATTAGAACACGTAACTGCGCATCTGCGACTTACCCTTCTCTGTGTACGCGCGTAAAGACAGGAAGTGAGGCACGTACATGACTACCACTATCGCGAACTGCACTAACACAGCTTCGCCGTTGTGTGTGATGAGTGTGCAGTGGCAGATGCTGCAGTAGCACTTGTTATCTCGTGCTGTAAGGTAGTCGCTGACATTATGTTATCGACACGTAAGAACGAAAGTTCAGAGAAGGCTGTAAAAAAGAAACGGGTTGCAATAACTTTAGAGGAGAAACTGAAAATTATATAAACATATGAAGACGACAAAGCACTTTCGTCGATCGTTCGTGAAATAGAACTGCCTGTTTCAACCATTATTACAATCATGGAGGACAGAAATCGTATTGTCGAAAGTACGAAAGGTGCAGTTACATTAAACACCACCATAATTACAAAGAAGAGGCTGGGCAACTGAGAAACTGTTGTTTAGCTGGATAGAAGATATGACGCAAAAATGGATATCACTTAGTTTCCTGATTATCCAGCAGAACGCAAGATCCTTACATGAAGATTTTGTGAATCGAGCTGGGAAATCAAACATGGAGTACACATTTAAAGCTAGCGCCGGGTGGTTTGAATGATTTAAGAAGCGAACAAAACTTCATAACATCAAGATCACGGGCGAGGCCGCAAGTGCAGATGCGGATGCAGCAAATGATTTTCCTGAACTTCTCGCAGAAATCATTGAGGAAGGGGGATATTTGCCTGGACAAATTTTTAATGGTGACGTAACAGCCCTGTTTTAGAAGTGGATGCCAGAACGATCATTTATTTTAAAAGAGAAAAAATCAATTCCTGGATTCAAGGTCGCAAATGATCGTATTACTATTATGGTCGGTAGTAATGTTTCTGGAGACATGAAACTCAAAAACCACTTGTAGTCTACCATTCCCAGAGGCCCCGGGCATTCAAAACAACTGACCCTAGCAGACTGCCTGTAATCTGGAAATCCAGCACTGAGACCTGGGCTACATGTGCACTGTTTGGAGAATGGTTCAGTAATAATTTTGTTCCAGAGGTGAAGGAATATTGCACCAAGAAAGAGATTCCATTTAAAGTGATTCTCATTTTGGATAATGCACCTGGCTACCCAGAAGAATTGGACGACTTTCACCCCGATATGAAAGTTGTTTACTTGCCTCCATGAATCACATCCCTCCTGCAGCCCATGGATCAGGGAGCTATTGCGACACTGAAGGCCTATTATCTGTAACATACTTTTTCCCAGGCAATTAAAGCCATCGACTTCTGGAAGGGTTACAACATTCTTGATGCTATCAAGAATTTTGCGGCATCATGGGATGAAGTAAATCAGACAACCCTACATTGCATGTGGAAAAAAAACTTTGCCCTGAACTGGTTGACGACTTCAAGGGTTTCACTGAAGAAAATTAGACAACCGAGACGAATTGTGAGTTGGGACATTTTCAGCAGGCAACGAAAATGTGTGTTGAGCTAGCAGAATAGTTAGAACTTGAAGTGGATACAAGTGACATTAATGAGCTTCTCGCGTGTCACAATGAAGAACTCACTAATGAAGATCTGATTCAGTTGGAACAATTTCGACTATCGGAAGAAAATAAGTCAACCGAGCTTCCACTGACAGAAGAAAATAAATTTACAAAGAAGGGATTAATGGAAGTTTTTAATTTGTTAGACACTGCACTATTAATATTAGAAGCCATGGATGCAAACAGTGAATGGTTTGAGAATGTATGTCGACGTTTATATAATGACATGTCAAGCTACAAAGCCATTTATGAACAAAAAAACGTGTGACAACACAGTCTACATTTGAGAGAAGTTTGTGAAATGCCATTCACAGAACATCGCAGATGATCCCGACGATCCTCAACGTTCTACGTCTGAGGAGAGGCAGGTAGAAGTCTCCACACTGAAAGCTCTCCGTCTACCACCATCCTCTACAAGTGTAGACACTTTCTCTTCGCTGTAGCCGACCCCCTACCCACAGTGTGAGAGAGACAGAGGGAGACTACATACTAGAGGAGAGGCAGGTAGAAGTCTCCACACTGAAAGCTCTCCGTCTACCACCGTCCTCTACAAGTGTAGACACTTTCTCTTCGCTGTAGCCGACCCCCTACCAACAGTGTGAGAGAGACAGAGGGAGACTACATACTAGAGGAGAGGCAGGTAGAAGTCTCCACACTGAAAGCTCTCCGTCTACCACCGTCCTCTACAAGTGTAGACACTTTCTCTTCGCTGTAGCCGACCCCCTACCCACAGTGTGAGAGAGACAGAGGGAGACTACATACTAGAGGAGAGGCAGGTAGAAGTCTCCACAC
>PNEQ01014992.1:0-12500 GCA_003012365.1 Medauroidea extradentata
ATGGGCAGATCCAGAAATCGCGCGGGATGGGGGGGGGGGGGTTTGCATAGGTGCCATGCCCCTTCGCGAGACTGCCACCAAAAATAAATAAATAAATAAACCAAATAAATACAAAATAAAATACCAACTTATACTTTTTCTAAGACAATACAATATTTAAAACACAGTTATTTTTACACGAATTTGTGTTGCAACGGTGTATTAAATAGTAATTTATAAAACAGATGATAAATCAATTGTTTCCGTAAGTTAAATGAAACGTTCCAACTTCTATTTTCCAGTATGTTTTGTGCTATTTAGCTTATTATTCAATTAAATAGTTGTATGTGTTTCAAGAGCAAACACAATTATAGAGACACGTGGAAACAGAATAATAAGAGTGTATAATTATTTCATATCAGCGCAAAGGTTTTTCAAATTTAAAACATAATTTATTCTTTAAAAAATATTACAATATCTTATGGTGGAGCATTAAAATTTTTTCGTTCGTAAACTCCTTAGACAGACAGCTCCAATTTGGTGCTTCAAAAACAATTTTATTTTCCAAGGGGAGGACCCTCGGTCCATCTATTTTTTTGTTTGAGGCGTGGATATTTCAACTTTTCAAGGTTATCCCTCCCAGAACTCAGAGCTGGACCGGTCTCTGGATCACTGTACATGGAACTAGTCACTGAAGAATACGAAGCAATATCAAACCTGCACGAAAACTCTCACCATCAGGGGGAAGGGGGAATATCACATATTCTGTTGTGAAAATAGGCTGAAATTAATTACATTGATTTATTGCTAGAAAACGGAACATTATTTATAAAAACGCTCTGGCAAAATTGTGTGTCGCATGACTGTCCACAGTATTAATTTTTTTCAAAATATTTGGTTAAAAAATATTCTAGTTATTTGAAATTGTTTGAAATAAATGAAATAACCACGGCCTTAAGACAAATCCTGGGGCCGCGGTGGCCGCATGATCAGACCATTCGCCTCTCGCCAAGGCGATCCGGGTTTGATTCCCGTCTGGGTCCGTCCCCGGATTTTCGCATGTGGGAATAGTGCCGTTGGTCGGCGGGTTTTCTCGGGGTTTCCTGTTTCCCCCGCCCTTTCATTCCTGCGCTGCTCCATACTCTCACATCATGTCACCCTTCACCCGCGCTAAAGACCTCAATGTTAAGCGCTGACCAAAATCTCTCACTCTCACTAACACTCACTTACGACAAATCCTGACTGCAACTCAACTTGTCCAATGTACACGTGGCAACTCACTAGAACAGCCGTATAGGAAGATGAAGATAGAATGAAGGCTTCAACTACAGACGCTAGTATCTATGTATTATTTTACTGAGTACCAAAAACTCAAAAAATTCCATTTTGAGCCACTTTCACTATGTTTGTCTCTAATGACATGCGATAGTACTAAAGTAAAAAGTGGTGTCCACAGATAATAGTTTTTTTACCTTTTCCTGGAAAGAAACTATATTCCCTGAACAGTTATCTACGAACATAAGATTATGCGAGCAAACAGAGAATTTACAGAAAACAGTTTTGTTAGTCTCTTCTCCTATTGTATTATTTGTTGTAAATACGGCCAGTAATTATTTTTTTTTACTAAATGCGGGCGTTCCTAGTTATTTATCATGTTTTTTGGCACAAGTAAAGATAGTATAACGCTTGACCACAAACAACACGCATCTAGGTGTGTGGAGCAGAGCTAGAGTTGCTGATATCAAAAAAAAAAAAAATGTGTCGATAATGTTCCATCGATAATTTTTTGGTATAACAATATCGTGCTTCAAATTATCGGGGGAAAATATCGATATTTCAATACATCGGTATTTTCATAATTTGGGTAAAGATCTATAAAATACCACAAACAAGCAGTTGAGTAATTTTACCGTTTGTGTAACAAATACTCTGATTCAAAAATAGTTGCAGCTAAAGAAAAAATACATTTAAAAATAATAAAAAAATAATCTGCGTCTCCATCTTGGAATTAAATGTTATAGGATTTTTAATAACTGATGCGTTGAATTCATTATTATTTCATTATTTTCTATTAATTGATTTTTCTTTTAAATTAAAATGGTGTACTTGAATTTTATTTTGGTGTCACTATTTGTAAAATACTTTGCTGTCAATAAAGAAAATTTTCTCTCAGAAATATAGCAGAAAAATAATGATATAGAGGACTTCGCAACACTTATAATAATTAAAAAGTGTAATTATTATGGCTATAGAAGTAAAGTTTTGAGAGTTGTGATTAATTAACATTAGTTTTAGTTACATGGAAGTTTTCATATTTAAAGTAGTAAAGTTGGAGGAATAATGGTTGACAGAAAATTGAAAACAGTGCTTAGTTTATCCTGAACAGCCTAAGCAGATATATCGGTGATAAATATCGATACGCCGTTTTGACCCAATATCGATATTTCTTTAACGTCCCTATACTGCATAGCTGCTGGGAATGTTGGTGTAAGCTGGTGTTGGTTCTGCGCCGTGTAAGCCAGGCTGTGTAGGTCTGGAGGAGAGTTGATTACATTACACGAGAGGCCGGGTCCTCCTCTGCCATTCTCCAGATTGCCGCAACTGAATTACATCACCTCTCCTTCCCCTCAAGTCCTTTACTCCCACCCCCCTCCTCGTAGCCCTCCCGTCGCGAGGTGCGCTTGAAATTAAATTTCCACAAAAGACGGAATTAACTTCCGCGTACCTCCAGGGACATCATTTTGATTACGTCCTGCGAGGAATTAAGTAAATTTGTCTTCCGGGACCCGAGGTTATTTCCTGCTGTGATGGTGACTTGTGGCTTGCGTTTTTCCTCCCAGTAATATAATCTCACAGTTCCAGCATTGAGATAAGTACCATACCTAGAGATGATGGTATATCGCGAAAAATTTTTGTGCCAACATACCTTTTAAAACTCTGGTTTGCGACATGTTGGGTGATATAGTCTGACACAATGTAACTGTCTGCAGACCAATAACAGGCATCAAATATTACAACAGAGGCACTCTTACTGGCTTAGTTAGTCAAATAGGACAACAGCTCTACGCACAAGCCAGTCATCCCCTGGTAAGCTGAACGTGTGTTGAAACCCAGCAAACACTCAAGTTTTTCCGCGATAAACTATCATATCTAGCCATACCCGTCTCTGTCCCTTCGATTAGGCACCTGCTGTGTATGCGTGTAGGATAGTGTAGTGTAGTGTAGAGTAGAGTAGTGTAAAGTACAGAGTTGACTTACCCAAGTGTGATGTATTCTGTGGTATGTTATGTCATGGGAGGAAGAAGGAATGTTGAAGCTTGTATTCGTTGGTTGTATTAAAGTAGAAGGCAACATCTCAGAATAAAATGTAGTAACATAAGCGACAAGAAGTGATTTTTATCTTACTTGTTTTCTCTTTGGATTGCTATAGCGTCGGATTTATGTATGTTGGTCGGGTACAATATTCACCCTTAAAATTTTCTGCTAAACCATTTCCCCCCGGCCCCTTCATTTCGACTCTGCTTCAGACTCACACCATGTCACCGCTCACCCACGATTGTGACCTCGATGTTAACACTGGCCACAAATCTCACATTCACATGTTAGAACTATTTCACACCTATTGATTGACATCTGTCATCTATGCTAGTATACATGACAAGAAATTAATCAAACCAATGATTTAGGTATTAAATGGATGGCTGTGTGATTGCCCTGCTCACCAGCCTGAAGTCTCACAGCAAGTTGAAAGAGAATATGTTCATTATCAGAACATTATAATATTGTATAAATACAGATATGTTAGACTTGGTCATACGGAAAACAGTTTATCCATATGCTTACGTGTATAGTGCTGTAAAATTTGGCGAGACAACCCACCATCCAAGACAGTATTTTACAACAGGCTCAATAAGTGAGATATTTCCGATGCAATATACTATCTATTTGGATTTAACCTGTACATTTACATCATTGGAAAGTATGTAACACTAGAACAGCAAAACCCTTTGAGTAAATAAATTTTCTTTCCATAAATACATTACGTTATCCCTTTGCAATGTAGCTTATAGCACTATTTCTTTAAAATACTTCAACAACTTTGAACAAAGCCCAAATCACTTGTTTTGATATCAAGTATGTATAGATTATACAAGATCTTTTATTTAACATGTCAGTTCTGTGCATCACAACAGGGAAAGTTACATTTTACTATTAAACTTTCATTGAGATCAAGAGTATGGCATTACTTTATTCATTGAAGGTATTAAAAACTCTTTCATACTGTTACCGGTATCAAAATTTAGGTTGCACGATTCAACACAAACGTCTGACATGCAATCTTTATCATATATATGATGAAGAATGACTGGAAAAGGAACAGAGGAGGCAGCACATTATATCAAACAATGTGTTTGATTATATTTCTATTACATTTATGAGAATGCAGCAAATATTAAGAATAGTTACTCATTGTTTACTGATATGACCAAAGTATTGATTTTAGAGGTATAGTTCATTGATGAAAAATGTTTCTAGAGATATTAGAAGTAGTCATACGTTAAAAATGTTAGGTTATGCTATTTTGGGTTAATTTAGATTGCGTTAGGTAACCTAAATTGACTTAACCTAATCTAACCTAACTTAACATAATTTAAACTAACTTTGCCTGGACATGAACTTAGCTAAAATAATCTAAACTAAAATTTTTTACGTACGACTACTTCTAACGTCTCTAGAGACATTTCTCATTAATAAACTATACCACTAAATTCAATAGTTTGGCCTGTACACGATGAGGAGTGATTCTTAATATTTACAGTGGAGAATTTTTTTTTTAAATCTTAAACTCACTAGCTTAAACTACACTGTGAAACTTACTTTGAATGTTCTTATGCTTATGTAACGTGGTCGAAAACAGAATAGAATTGTCTTCACTTGCCTCTTCAGTAAATCCTACAACAACCAAAACATACTGGTACTAATAAAAATTTCGTAGGAATATAAGTTACACATTCACACAAACTTTCAACAGTACTAGAAAAAAAAAAGGTGTGACAGAAGTTGGTACAAACTATGAATGTAATTGAAACAATATAACTTTTCCTGTCTAGGCATATTGTCTGTAATGATTTTAATTTAGTTTAGTTACAATAACATGTAATTCTGTTAGTAACCACTTAACCTTCAATCAGGAAGGACAAAAAAAAAAAACAAGGTTAGCTTATAAGTGGTTTTCAAAAACCTTTAAATTAACCTTGAATGATTATTTCAATACATCAAAATAACATATTTTAGTACGGTAATTACATATGCCTCGATTGTTAACTTAACTTACGCTAAATAGCTACTAAGTAACCTCTTACCTGGTAAAAATACAGATGGCACGAGATACATTTTCTGTCGTTTTGTTCCAGGACATTCGCAAAATGGTATGAAGTGACTTTCAAACACAACATAATTGCTGCACATGTCTACAGGTTGCTCGTCTTTTAGAATTTATTATTAATTTTACGAAGTCATTCATTGAACACATCCTCTTCATATGCAGGAATACGATGCCGTGGTGAAACTTTCCACTGCAGCCTTTGACACAACATGTTTTCATAAACTTCGTAATTTTCTACACACTTGACAAATCACAAAATAATAACAATAAAAATCCATTCGCAATTACGTAAAATACACGAAACAGGCCTAAGAATATAAGTTTTCAAACTACCGCCATTTTCGCAAGTTCATTCTCTATGTTTTTGTTTGTCTTATTGCCAATTGTTACAGTAGCGCTCATGTGGCCGCGCCCACAACCAAACGATGTATCCACTTCTCTCATTTATATGTCCACCATGGAGGTATTAGTCTATGGAGTGGCATCTGCCGTGCATTTCAATGGTAATCGTGTGAAGCCGATCATTTTCGAACATTTTCGAACTGCGCATGCGCAGGACGTTATTTTTCATGAGTCGCCATATTTTGGGTGGCAAAACAATAGCAGAAAACAATGTAGTTATGTAATTTTTTTTTAAAAAATCGCGCAAATTCTCTATTTGAATCGTACACAACAGTTTACAATTGCTTCAGAAATATAAAAAAAAAAACCTAATTAGCTCTCGCTGTGTGTATGTACTTTATAAACTTGATGAATTTAAATAAAAGTTTCTTACCTGTACAAAGATAATCCCCCGCAATGATCGTGTCTGCTTGTAAGGCCAAGAGCTGCACAAACTTTCACTATAATGTGTAGTTAACAAAAAACTAAAACATTTCCATTCAGCTCAATGCTATGTTTACATGTTTTTGCCATCACTAGCTCTATCCTTGTCTTTAAACATCGTCTGTTGGCCGGCTTCAAATTTGCTCAAAGGCTTCCACTCCATAGACTAATACCTCCATGGTGTCCACCCCATGGCCTCGACTCGCTATGTTTACCAAATTTATTCTGTGGCAGCCATAGACAAGGGAAGATAGGTGGCAGCATGGAACTATTTGTATTTATTGCGGACATTACAGCAATCCTGCCGAGAAATGTCGTTTGAATAGCTTTTTTCTAGTCAGCTGCTAGTTTTGCTCCTCAGGATTCGCGAGGGCGCGAGATCAAAATGACCAAGATAAAAAAAAGCACGTTGCGAATGGCACATCTAAGATTTCTCGTCATGAAAATACGGAATTAAATAATTTGTATGTAAATAAAAAATACGTTAAAATTGTATCTTTATTTAATGGAGGAACTACTACGATCCATTCTGAGATGTCTTAGTTTATATTATTTAAAATTATCGATACTGAACAGTAGTAAAGTTGAATGCAAGTATTTACTTTTAGTTATGACTTCTGATTACCATATTTGAAAGCAGACAACTTTGCACTCACAACTCCTCTTCGTGAGCAAGAGCATCGGGGGCGGGACCTAAGTGCAATCAGCACATTTTGAACTGACGAATGAAACACCCTACGCCATCTTGTTTCCAGTGAATGGAACGCGAAAGAGACGAAAGGTATAAAAAGAGCGGCCAAACGAAACAAAGCTACCATGACACTCATGGCAATGATTCGCCGATGCGATGGACTAAGATTAATTCTACTGCAGGTATGAAATAAAACGTGTTTTCTTATGGGATAGTTTGGACAGGGACAAATTCTGCCACTAGTTTCGCTACAATCGCTGACAGGTCTAATAAAACACGAGACCGTAGTAAATTTAATTTAAGTAGTCTTGGCAAAAGAGAGAGAAGTCATTCAATTTAGTTTTAAAGTGAAAAGCAAACCAACTTTAGGTTTTAAATTATCAACTTCATGTAACCTAGAATTTACGAAAGCTTTTTAAATTATCAACTTCATGTAACCTAGAATTTACGAAAGATTTTTCTGTTACCGATACCAGCTCTCAGGCGGCAGAAATTGTCCATGTGCCGAACTATTAACATAGATCTTTCTAACCTGTCGTAGAATTAACCTCAGTTGGAAAGAAAAACTAGATAAAGTCATCCACCTTATAGCTAAGAGGACTATCAAGATTACTCTTCTTAGTAAGAGTCTTCTGGCTGAAGGCCACGGTAACCTACTAGAAATGTCTGTGAAAGTCCTCACCAATTGCATGAACAGCTATTTATTATGTCATGCATGTTCTGTTTCACGAGCACATTTCAAACTAATTCCTAACACAAAACAAAGTCCTTCTGCATTTTTTTTTTAATTGCCGTAAGCTCAGAAAGTTTGTCATCGTTTTCAGATATATTAAAAAAAGTACTCATAATTTCATTATCAGTTTTCAGATCTTTTAGTATATGACGTATAATATTGAATTTCAGTGTAAATTATTTCATTCGAGTAAGTCACTATGTTCCCGTAACTTGCAAATTTTGACTTTTGACGAGCCGCTATGGAAAAACTATAAGAGCTTAAAAATTTTCACAAATTGAAAATGCTGTCACATGTAACGTCTGTAGAACGCACACTATGACGTACAAATATAAAATTACGCATTTTTTTCACGTGAACATCTTTAATGTTTGAATAGTAATCTTTCCGGTAGAAAAATCAGCTATATATGAAAGAAACATAATTCCTTCAAAGATTAATTAATAATATCGTGGATTGTACTGAGGAACGACCTGAGCCAATAATTAAATTATTACAATAGAATGGTCTACCGCGTGTAATGCAAATACGTAAATGACGTCACACGATTACTGGCGAGCAATACAATAATAAATGCAATCACAGATTGTTCTCGTATGTGATTTACAGATATGTATAATATAGTTTGTCACCAAATAATAATACGAATTTCGCGTGTCTCAAGATATAAGAAATAAAATGCTAACGATGAACGAAGTTCAGTTGCCACAACTTTATGAGAGCGACTGTACGAATCCACTTACAAGCTGAAAAAGAGAAGAATGCTTTGAACGTTATCTAGCGGCTCACTTCCAAACTAAAAACCAAAACAGTTTACTCCTTGTTGCGTAACACCTTGCTTACGGCACTTTTCCAGAATGATTACGTAAAGTTTGTGAAAGAAAACTTCAAGTCATTCCCAGATATAGTTCTGCGCACGATAGCTAGATATAGTGGGTAACGGCAGGAATATATCGCGCCACTGTATTTTACAAAATAGCGTAGCAGCCTTCTTCTTGTATTGTCGCAGGATGGTTATGTAGTTGTTTACGGTACTGTACTATTGTGGACATACGCCATTGCAATATTACGTCGTCCCAGAAATCTTATAACGAGACTACGGAAATACACAAACAAATGAAGAAATGAGAAAACAAGCCTAGTTTGGCTGTAGTCAACACACCCATAAGACATGCTCTTTAGTTTCGCAGTGGTTTCGAAAATATATTTTTTTAACACAAATTAATACATACTGTATATAAAATATTCATTCTGGTAGTTTTAACACTTATATATCATCGTTTGTATCTGAATTTTTCTGTTGCAATACACCAAACATATTTTTAGATATTTGCCCCTGAAATAGCACATATTTTGCTGTCAAAATAAATCAAAATGAAGCAAGTTATTTTTTTGCTAGCAAACGGTACATTATTTAAAAAAAAAACCCTCTGGTGTATCGTGTGACTGTACAGTCTCAAATTTTTTCAACGCATGTGGTTAAAAAATATTTTAGTTATTTTCAATTGTTTAAAATAAATGAAATATCATGACCTTGTACCAAAACCACACAACATGAAAGATCCCTAAGGAGATAATGTTACGTGGTTTGGTTCATGGGTGTGTTGACTACAACCAAACTATTCTTGTTTTTTTTTTAATTTTTTTCTTTTTTTTTTATTTGTTTGTGTTTCTCTTAGCCTCATTCTAAGATTTCTGGAACGACATAATATTGCTATTTCGGAATTATAAATTGCATATAGATATTATAAAAAACGACACACATTTTTGAATTTCCCGCTTCTGGGATTCTGGGAGTGGCAATATTGTTTGTGAGAGTTGGCGGCCTTGTCGCTGCTACTAGCCTACTTCGGTTGGTCCATTCAAAAATGACATTCTCTAAACCAACATGGCGGTGAGTGGTTGTTCCAGCGATTCGTTCGTTTGAACGTTTGTAATCCAACAGTAAAATATGTTACATCCCAAACTCTTATAGTCCACACGTTAATTATGTAACGATTGCAATGGCGTATGTTGATAACAATGCGGTACGTTATTGTGTTCCATTGCGAGAAACATTCAAAGACATTAGTTGTTTAAGGACAGGTTGTCTAGTTTATACTGGTTTCGCGGTAATTACTTTTTTCTTCCAGCCTAAACGAGAAAAAATTTCACAAATCGGTTCGGCAGTTTTGTTCAAAATGGTTTTCTCCACGTCGGCTAATTTATTTTAATACGGCAAATGATATGGTTTAAGCTAATTATGTAATCAACGATATTAATGTAAATTGACCTTTTTAGTGGAAAAATATTCGTTGCTACGGTCAAAAACATTTTAAGCAAAACTTACAATCAAGTTTGTGATGTCTTCTCTTGTTCAGACTGGGAAAAAAATAATTACAGTGAAAGTAGTAGAAATGCATGTCTTCAAAGAGGAATCACAAATATTCTGTAGCTGTGCACCGAAGGGAGAATGTCAGCGGCTGGAATGAATGCTCGCGCACCAATGTTTGCATAACAAAGCTGTGAGAACAGCGCGGCAGACAGACGTTATATGAAAACTCCCGCTGCTTTCTCGGAACTGCGCCCGAAGTGGAAACAGGCCTGATAAATATTCAGAAGTAATCTGCTTCTCAAGTACGAGATCTGCCTGTTTCCCGGAGGTGGGTACTCTCTAGCTGAGAAGTGAGCACTTCCTGCTAAACCCATACGTCTCCTGCCTTCTTCCCGCAGAGTTCTCTAGAAACAAGGTCGCCAGCGAGTCCTTACAGGAACACGACGGGCGACCTGCCCTCTGGTAACCAATATCCATCATGCTCGACCCTAGCTTCACGCCATGCTGTTGTTTCCTCACACAGAAATAACTCTCTTGTTTCTTCAAGGACAGCAGCTACACGGATTATCGTCGTGGTCAACTGCAAACTTTGAGAGTTAGTGGTCCTCGCCAGTTACACGTGCTGTGGCGTGGTACGGGAAGTACTTTCTTCTTGTCTTAACTATCGTTTCCAATGCGTTTATCTGCGAAAATAAGACCCACAATGTCATCCACTAATTAAAAACATGATTAACAGCATCGTCAAAAGTGCTAAAAATGACTTTTTCCACGTTGCTGTAGTTAAGAAAATATCAACCGTATTCGTAAAATTAAATCATAGAAACCTGCATTGGACTTTACCACATACTTTCCACAAATAAAATAACAGGAACATCATGTTAAGTCCCGTTAGTTTCTACGAAAACACTGCAAGCTAGTTTAGTACTTCGCGCCTAGAGGCGATGAGCTGTTTGATTGCTGTGTTATATTCCACTTATCACCTTCCCCGTTCCCGTGCAAAAATTAATAAATAAATAAAAACGTTCACCTCTGTGTTTACAATTTTGGCAAAATTAATTATTTTTAAGCTTAAACAAGAACAGATATCATAAATATGTTTGACAGTTATGTTTAAAATGGTTTTGCCATTCCAAGACAAGAAATTAAACAATTTCGTCCACCAAGTTAATAAATAAAAATTTCATTAATTACATAACTAGATAAATCGCATGTAGCGTCTTGAAAAAAATTATCCAACACGGCGAAAACCCTACCAATTAATCCGTGACACCCTGACGTACTTTCAGACTCTGCGGTTATGTTTAAAAAATTAACGAAGATTTTTTTTGTTTAAAAGCGTTATCTAGTTGTTTATTCTGTTTGTGTTTTATAGTTACGTGAAGAGTTCCAGATTTGATTTTCATCGTGAGTCCAAGCTTATCTACGTAGTTTGGCAACAGTAAACTGTTATATAATTGTGTGGCATAGGCCACTGTGAAATGATTTCTAACCAAAACAGATTTTTATTCGGTTATCAAGACGAAGAAAATAACTTTACATAAATTTATTTTATCACTTAGCATACAAGCGCTTGTTCTTAACGTAACCTTTAATACAGAAACATGACATTCGGGTGTCAAGATCAACACTCTGACCTTCAGAAGGGTTGGCTCCTTGAACCCAGTTTCGTGGAAATACTAAAAATAAAAATTAGGAAACCAGCCGGGCGCTGCGATAAGATAAGATTACAGCAGACTGAGGCGCTGAAGTAAGTGCTGAGCTAGAAACCGTCGACTTTTGCTGCCAGACGTTGCAGGCTGCAATGCCACGTACATAAAACAAAGACTAAAAAGTTTTTGTATGTAAATACAAATGCTACAATTTAATATAAAAATTTAAAAAATTCAATATTTTTTTTAAAAATACAAAAATATTTTATTCTGTATATTAACATAGTTGAAGTTGTAGCCTACAACATCGTTATTCACTGCGAATTTTTTTTTCAGTTTGGTAAGTGAGTTGGTTTTGTGCCGTACTTCAAACGGTAACATGCAAATTTTGGCTTTAACGAGCCTTTACGCAAAAACTACACGAGATAAATAATTGTTACAAGAAAACAATTTAGCTAAATTTTGTGTCGAAATCAAGGGGAAAAAATATCTAGTACAAACATAAAAATAAAACCCGAGCTAGACTCCTTCCGTCCCCAACCTGCATCTCATCAATGTGTCAACAGTTGCCTATGTCGCAAGGGTAGTCTTGACAAGTATTCGCTATGTTTATTAACCCAGGTGTAGCGTGTTATCATCAGACACCTGCATATTTCGCGTTAATATTTAGCGACACGCTTGAATTCAATTGCCTATATTCATCTGCATTACGTTATCAACCCCGGCCCTTCCTATCTGCATGAGAAAGTCCTCCAGGAGTGCCACACTAACAACTAATTTATTTTTGAAGTTTAAAAAATTGTGACAGCTCTCCCGGTTAATGAGATATCAGGGAGTCTTTAAAAACACATTTCACCCCTTTTCACCCATTAATTATCGAATTTCGAAAACTCCATTCTTAATGGGTACCTACGGGGCAAGGA
>PNEQ01014992.1:17500-56261 GCA_003012365.1 Medauroidea extradentata
TGTGGAATACTTTCAACTCTGCGCTGCTATGAATGCTCGTTAAAACACTGTTTCTCAGCCCACCAACATAGCTTAAGGACATCCATGTGGGGGGAAATTGTAATTTTATATTTGTCTGAAGTAGTGTTAATTTTGTAGATGTTCTTGGCAGTGCATTTTCCTCTTACGAAATATAGCTCAACTAGTTTTCCCATAATGGAAGATCAAGGTCAAAATGT
Organism: Medauroidea extradentata; assembly: GCA_003012365.1. Classification (NCBI taxonomy): domain Eukaryota; kingdom Metazoa; phylum Arthropoda; class Insecta; order Phasmatodea; family Phasmatidae; genus Medauroidea; species Medauroidea extradentata. The sequence continues at coordinate 17,719 of PNEQ01014992.1, forward strand.
GCACGTTTTTGTTCTTTATAAGCTGCAAAAACCAATGAACACATACAAATTAAAAAATTCACACTGAATCTACACGTCACAAGCTACTGCTTGACATATTTTAAATCCATTACAAAATATTTTTGTATAAAAAAGGTCTGAATTCGTAGAATTTTTTTGCGTCTTTTAACAATTAAAATTTTTAATACAAAACTATTTTGCAATGGATTTTAAAACATGTCAAGCAGTAGCATGTGACGTGTAGTTAAAGTATAAATCTTTTAATTTATTTACGTTCGTTGGTTTTCATGGATTACAAGAACTAAAAAAGTGCTAATTTTGAGTTAGAAGAGTCAATTTGGGAACATTGGTTGAGATCATTTTTATCGTAAGAGGGAAATGTTCCTACTCCCTTATAACGTCTACAAAACTAGCAATATTTCATACAAATATAACATAATGATTTTTCTCCATTTGGACGCTATTAAGGAAGCGCTGACGGAACCTTTTTATAGTTTCAAACATCTTACATTTGTACGAGATATGGTTTGTTTTGTATACATACGTCGTTATTCATTGTGAATTTTTTTCAGTTTGGTAAGTCAGTTGGTTTTCCTTCATAGCATAAAACTGTTTTATGAAAATGTGGACTTTGACATGCCATTATACAAAAAAATATGAAAGCCAAAAATTTTATTGCAGTATAATATAGTCACAATACGTGTCTACAAAACAAACAATATATCACACAAATACAAAAATTTTTTAAACAATACAAATTTCCCGTCAAATGCCCCCTTAAACTGCATTTCAGGCTGCTGTACTGTACATGAGTTAAATACGTATATACCAAACTCAGATGTAAACGTGCACTGAATGTTACTGTTCAAACTTTTCACAATACTATTATATGCTCACTGCTTGAAGTCCCATTTAAAAATGGATCGGAGGTAATCTTGCACGCTAGTTGAACGCTTGGCTCATTGAGGCGATGTGGCATTTGATGCGCGTTTCAATGTCAACCTTATAGCTCCGTCACTTCTGAGTCTCTAAAGGCCAGTTTACACCGAAAAAATAACAGTAATAATGTTATTTACAAAATGTTAGTTACCAAATGTTATCAACAAATCCTAAGCTATGGTACACTATTTCATAGCAATGTTGGTAGCAAATGTGTTATTAACACAGCTGAAAACACCAACGTTACTAACAAAGATTTAAGAATGATGAACGGAAGTTAACAGCAATGTTAATGATAAAAATGCCTACAACATTGTTGATAACATTGTTAGTAACATTTGTTACCAACATCCTTTGATCTAGACCGCCCTAGAATGGGTCGGGAAAGTAATGTTATCAACATTGTTGGTGACAAAGTTATTAACATGTTTCTAAAATTCATAACTTTTGTTGCTAGTAAATGTTATCAACAAAATGTTGGCAACAAATGTTATTGACATTTTTTTATAAATATTAACAAAGTTAATAACAGAATGTTGGCAACAATGTTGATAACATGTTGTCAACAATTTTCAAGCATTTTTACAGCATTATTAATAACTTTGTTATTAGCAATGTTATCGTTGGTGTAAACTAGGCTTAAGGCAGCTAACATTAATTTACTATACCATCTCTTGTCTTATTAGACTCCGTACCGATTCCACTAGCGATGGGACTTGTCCCTTCCCAAATTCGTCCATAAGTAATTCGACTATGTATCTAACTCCTAGTACAATTAACCTTAATTACAGTAGCCTATATAGATCAAGTATGCTCAACCTATTTTTCGCTTATGTTCCGAAATAGCTCATCAGAATGCCGTTTTAAGGTGCAATCCAAATTCTGGGAGTATGACGAGGCAATATTGTATAAATGAATTAACATTTGTGACGTCACACCTCCAAACATAAAGTACGTAATTGCACTGTGAGAGTACTCGGCTAGGTTACTGTATGCTCTGCACGGAAATATAGTGCATTAAACGGTTTATAGCCAACTCTGTAATTTCAGGCAGGATCCTTCAAATGTATATATAGGCGGTTCTCGGCCAAGTACGCAGTTTTGGAGACCATCTCCTCAAGAATCATCTATGTGACATAAACATGAATGTTTGTCTCTCCGTTTGTAACGTATTGGTTTCTGTACCTGTCATTCAATTACTGTGTTACTTTTGTGAATTGAGCGTCCGGTCGGGAAGATTTCTGACAAAAAAATATATATAGTGGAGGAGGGGGTAACCAAGCGGGCCGTTTTAGAAGAGGATACCAACATATTTTAGGGAAATTGGTTTCTAAGCCCTTAATATAATTTTGTACCATTATATTGCTTCTAAACTTTTATACAAAAAAAATATTTTACGTAATAAATCATTGTTAATAGTATTCTCAATAATAACATTATTACTTACATGACATTTGAAGTGCCAGAAAGGTTTTACAAAAACAACGTGCGTTAAAAAAACCTAAATTCAATTATTTACTTTTCGTAAAAATGTAGTTCTCGAAAAAATCTTGAAAATAAACGTAGCATTGTATTGACATAGAGCACACATTTCACTGCACTATGTTCTAAAAGCATGACGCCACAATATAACAACTTTTTTTTTATTATTAATCTTGAATAATCAATTCTCAAAAGTGCTATATTTGTCATGAAATGTTAGTTAATTCGTCTTACTTGCGCACTGTTGTAGTAAGAATGATGTGATTTTTCTTGGTGTGTTAGTTGTGGTTATTCAGATTTTCTATGAGGGTTATGATAGTACTTGATTTCGATAAGCACTTGTAAAACTTGGAACCCGTATGGCCGATTTTCTAAGGTTTGCATTTCACTATTAGTTCAGGAATTTGATCTAAACATTGGTGGGATAGTTCTTAGAATGGGTCTCGAAGCAGTACGAAAGTTTTACGAGAAAGTAGCTTCGTTTATGTAGACGTACAACTCATTCATTCTGCTGTGTATTAACAGCGCCAGTACAGTCGAGAGCGGACTGTTTATATTCCCTAGTGACTTAACATGCGGTCCAATTAAACAAACAAATACCGCAGCAGTCGTTGCAAATTGTAAACTTCCTACCTAGAGTGCGAGTGTACGTAATAAGTTCCTGGAGCAAACGAGTTCGCTTTCCCCATTCAACCTCTGCTCCATTTTACTTTCTACCTCCAATCTTGCTGTACGAAGCGACTGCAATAACTTTCGTATTATTACTGATTCGGTTAAAAAAAAAGTAACACCAGATATTGGCCTACTAATACCTGATATGGCAAATAAAAAATATCTAGCAAGATGATGCGAAACTTAAATACTTGTGAGCGAGGACAGCTGTTGCCGTCTCACTCGGTCACCTTGTTGATATACTTAGCCCGGTACAAACTAACCTTAATTCTCTACTTAATACCTTACTTAATTATGTTCATAAATGTACGACAGAGATTTCATAACACAATTCTGTGTTCTGTTCAAACTATCACTGTTTACTTCTGTGTTTCTGTACACTGAAAAAAAAAAGTATAGTTGCAGGTACCATACTGTTGTTAGAATAGGGACTACAAAACAGTTTGGTTGTTGGTATTACTCTTGACAGTTCCTTCGACGATCCGTTTTGTAGAAGTTACCATCTGGTGTGTAAAAGCTATTTGTTTCTTCTACAAAACAGATTATTGAAGGAACTGTCCAGAGTATTACCAAAAACCAAACTGTTTTGTTGTCCCTATTATAACAGAAGTATGGAACCTGCAACTATTCTCTTTTTCCAGTGTACATCAAGAAGAAAAATATATTTGTGATGTTGGTTGTTATGTTCCATAAATTACAACAGTAGAGTTATCGAAAACTATTTTATAACAAGACTTGCACGTAGCTGCCAAATAACTGTAACTATCTTGCATTACTTAGTTTTTAAAATATCCGATGACAAGAATTTTATTTCTATTCAAAACATGTTGGCAACCCTAATTGCGTACTTTGCATGCGCTGTGGCAGAAACAGTGCATTGCGCATGCGCGTGAACATACACTACGATTAAACATAGGGCGGATTCTATCTGTGGAATTAAGTACGGAATTCTGTGTGGAACCAGCGTAGTTGCGGGGCACACTGTCGCAGTGCTACTTGTACTGAATTAGGTACTAAATTCGGTGCTGAATTATGATTAGTGTGTACCAAGGTTTTAATAATCAAGACATAACTCTCCACCTCAGAGAGCGGTGCATGGTGGTACGTGTGAGCGTGTAAATTAACCTTGAGTGGAGTAATTATTTATCATCCCTGGATAAGACCATGATCCATCATTTATACTGATTTTACGACAGTCATGATTTTAATCCTAAACGACAGCAGATATTGAATAATTGTTGCACAATCGTGTTAAACTTGTTAATTAATTTCTTCAAGATAAAACGTACAATGGTTTCATCAAATTAGACAATTACTGAAATTCTCATTAGTGAACTTATAACCCAAATATATATAATTTTTGTGTAGAAAAAATACACTACACAGTAAAAACAATTTAAACGAAACTGTGCAGCAGTTTTTCGATATCTCCTCTCGTTTAGGAGTAAAAATATTAATTACCGTGTAAGCTGTATAAATGATTGATCATAGCTGGGAACATTCGAAAATATCGACGTTACAAATGTGAAACCAATCACTGACAAACAGACTGCGTTTATTCCTTGTCGGGTGTGGAGAAGAAATTGGCAGACCCCTTCCACACGAATAAAACAACACAAAATAGTACTAAATAGCGTGAACTTCGAATTTGATTAACCAGACTGGCCAAACAATATTATGTGAAGATATATATTGTGCCACTAATTCTAGAAACACACTCTTTTACAAGTAAAATAAAATAATCAGCATTTATTGTCAGTAGTTAAAAATTATTTCAGCCAACAAAACATTGATTTGAAAAGTGTCTCGATATTTAAAAAATAAAAATAAGTAAATAAATAAAATTATTGAAGAACTATTACTCATGAATAGTCACGATTTTTGGCGAAAATATTTTTGGATAATTTTGGTTTCAGCACCCTATGTGCAGATGCAGATCTGTAGCTCTGTTTCAAGGTCAGTGAATATGTTTTAACTCTCACATGTTTTGAGTACGGAATTCTGTAACTAATTATAGAAAATTCTTACCTACTTTTACATCTGTAAAGTCGTTATATAATCCAGTATCGAGTGTGAAATTTTTCCCCTTTCAGTAATTGTCTGTGCAGTCTTATTGCGTACTTCCGAGTTCCGGTCCCTAGCTGTTTTATTTGTGTTTCTATGTGTTGTGATTTGTCATAATTCTTGCGGAATTTATTGCGAATTTTAATGTTTCGTGATTTCACTTAGTTGTACTAAAGATGAAACAAACCCTCTAAAAGAATTTTTTTTTTTAAACAATTAAGTGTAGAAAATGTAAATTATGTAAGTGCTACAACAGACCGAATTCATTTTATAACGTTAACATGTGTGTGTGTGTGTATATATATATGTGTGTGTGTGTGTGTGTGTGTGTGTGTGTGTGTGTGAGTATGTGTACCAGTGTACTTCTTTATTCTTTATTTTTCTGATAGTTTTTATGCGTCACAACAGATCACCTCTCCTGCATACTCGCAGGGTCCTTGAACAATAAAATATATTTATGGCACTAACGCCATTTAACACTTTCATTCTTCAGTAATTCTTAGCAAGATAGTCTTCAAAAGTGCTCCCTTTGCTGTACACAGGCTATAAACTTCCTCCCTCCTACTTATCTTTTTGTAGGGAGAACAAACCAGTTTTTTTTGCACTTTTCTATTTTTGTTTCCCTGCAGTGAGCTTGTGTTTCCCATCTTACTCGCGACACTTGGGAACACGTGTAAATTCTGACAGGATGTAATAATAAAACATGGCGGCCGTGAGAAGAACACGAAGACTCATGACTACTGATGAACATGACACTAAGCTTACATCTCCTCGCTTGGTTCGCGCGTAAATAAAAGAGAAACGTATTTTCTTCTTGCCGTTAAAGCAGAAACGACACAACCGGCAGACCTTGGGGGATAAAATGTAGGTTTCAGGTTTAAACCAGATTTTCATGATAATGTGTTAGTTCTGGGAATTCACCCGAAGGCCAAGACAGTTGGCAGTCCTGAAATACTAGTAGAAAATTCCCGCGTGACTTCTCGACCTTTTCATGGCTGCTACTATTTATTAGAAGCGAGCTTAATGCCCGATACACAGTCACTATCCATACTTCAGTATAAAACCCCGTACCAAATTGAAGAGAAGGATTCCAAACCACGCTAAGTCATTTTTGATTATTTTCTATTATCTACATTGTCAAGAAGCTAAATTCGTTCCCAATCTTTGTAACTAGGCTGTGTATTCCTAACCGCACTGCATCCACAGCAACAAGGTGTAAAATCTGTAATGTTTTCCAAACTATGCTGACTGCAACAGAAATATCTTCCAAAATACACTAAGTCATTGGACATGCGCTGTACCAGAGAGCGCAAAATATCGGGAGAAACATTTTGTTTTATGTTTAGGTACCTTGAGTAGCAATGTTTCACATGAACGAGTGTGGTGATTATGATTCACACCGTAACAACTTACGTTTCTATTATTCATACAGAGTGACTGAAATCTGTTAAGAAGGTATTTACGACTCCTAGATATAAGAACCTTCTTTACTAGGTACCGAGTACAACCTGCGCCTTTCTTCCAGTTCGAGATACTTGGTTTTTGTTAAATTATTAGGCATAATAACGAGTTTAGCTTCATTTACTTCTCACACAAATATTACATAGAACATGCAAACCTTCAACTGTTTGCATACACACATAACACTAGGTGCAGCAACTTAAACAAAAATGAGAATAAGAAAAAATAATAGAGTAGTTTGTTTTTCCAGATCACCACTGCCTACTTCAACATTTCCCCTTAATCTAGAGACCCAACACCCAAACCTTTTATACACATACTGTGTTAACACTCGGTAGTCCTTTGGTCAAAATGTCAGCTACCATTCTTTCAGTGAGTGTATGAGTTAGTTCGACCAGCTTCCTCCTAACAGCATCCCTGACAAAATGGTGGCGAACATCAATGTGTTTTGTCCTATTTTTAAACAGCGGATTATTTGCCAACTTGGTTATCATTTAGCAACATAATGCTGGTTTCCTCTCCAAGAAGTTCACGCAGTAGACCTTACTGCTGTAGTGGCATCGTTAACATAAAACGCACTGTTCTGCGACAAGGGTGGTGGTGCAAAATCAAGAAAGTCTGGTGACAACCTTCCATGCTGTACTTCAGCTTCGCATTCTGGTTTTGCCAACCCTGCCTTAAGACACTTTCACTTCATTAGTTGTGTCTAAGCATTTCGAATATTCCTCCATTTTGGTCACTGCTGTTTCCTCTTCGATGAACACAGCATCACGGGACCTGTGCACTCGTTTCGGGTACTCAGGATCAATGAGCCTGTACCCTTTCGTATCTTCACAATACCCCACGAATATTATCCTTTTGCTCTTGGCATCCCATTTTTTTTCGCTGCTGTTTGGGTACATACGTAAATGCAGTACATCCAAATATTCTCAGCTTGCTCAAGTTTAATTTTTGTCCTGACCAAGCTTCTTCAGGTGTCATGTCCTTTAACGCCTTTGTTGGTGACCTGTTCTTCAGATAAATAGCAGTGTTGACTGCCTCTGACCAATATTTTTTAACGAGTCCAGCATCACGTAATAGTGTGCGGACTTTCTCAATAATGGTCCTGTTTGCTCTCTCCGCTGTTCCGTTTTGCTCTGGAGTGTACTCAACTGTTAATTGATGCTTTATCCCAGTCATTCCAAGCACCTTCTGCATAGTTTGTTTGACACATTCCTTCCCATTATCGGACCAAAACGGTTTAATTTTTAATCCAGTTTCATTCTCAACCCTGGCTTTGAATTCGAAAAACTTGTTCGAGACTTCATCCTTTGATTTAACGAAGTAGCTAAATGTTTTCCAGGTAGCACCATCAATAAATGTCAACAAGTACCTCGCACCATTAATTGACTCTTCTTCCATCGGCCCGCACAGATCAGTGTGAATAAGTTGTAGTTTGTATGCTACTTTCGTAGATCCTTCTAGAATGTCAAAAGGTATTATTGAATGCTTCCCTTAGAGACAAGATATACAGGGCTTCTTATCTTCACTAATAAATTCAACACCTGTTGTCATGCTATCTCGTAATAACTTCATATTATTCAAACTAAAGTGTCCCTACCTCCTATGCCTCAATGTCTGTGCATTGTGTGTTTTATTTTTCACTGAAAGGTCAGCTTTAATAGGAATCACATTTAGTTTATAAATGCTCCCTACTTCAGTTGCACTTGCCTTCACTTCACCTTCAATGCTACAGTCAGTGTCTATATATCTGACAGCCCTCAACCGTAATCACGACCACCATGCCTTTCTTGACAACTGCACTTACTGACTATAAATTTGTTAACAGAATAAGGAAGTAAGCAATAACACCTCCTGAATGGTTCCAACATTTCCTATGTCGTCTATCTGAACTTTTACATTTCCTGTGCCAATAGCGCACACATTTTCATTATTAGCACACATTATTTCTTGCTGTGTTGAAACTTTGTAATCTTCTAGCCAATTTTTGCAGTTCGTCGTATGATTTGTAGCACCTGAGTCCACATACCAATCACTTCCATTTCTATTCGCAGATAGTGCAGTGAGTAACGACCAGTCGCTGTCACCTGACTTACCTCTTCCGTGCTTCTTGAGACAGTCATACACTTTATGACACAGCTCATTGCAACTAAAACACCTGAACGATACACTGCCCCAGTTTGTCTTGAAGTTCATACCTCTCACACGCTTCGAAATCACCTCATTCCTCTTGTTAACTACAAATGCTGCGTCACATGAATGTCTCTGATTCACAACTGTGTGTTTGGTGTCTTCCTGAATGAGTTTGCCCTCTACAAAGTCACTTGTTGTCGTAGCCCCTGAGATTTACATAGCCATCACCATAGGATTGTATTCGGAAGGTAAGCCACTTAGAATTATGACTCCTACAAACTCACCATCAATTGGTGCACTGATGTCTGCGAGTTGTTGTGCAAGAGACATGAACATATATTAGGCAATGAGGTTGTATCATTAAACAAATTTTTGGCCTTGCCTTTTGATCTTTCTTCGGGTCGGCGGCCTCTTTTGCACCTACTTCTGGGAAAACACAGCTCTATAAGTATTTGTGTACTAGGTAGAGCTCCAGCAAAAACTATTGTAGTTGTTAGTGCCCTCCCACTTTTCAATTTGAGGCCGCGATCCTGAATTCGCCATGTCGGTAAAACGATTGCGCCTCGGCAGACGACGTTACGATAATGGATCCAGACGCCCAACAATAATTATTATCGTCAAAGCGTACGCGAATATTGTGCATTCGCCGTACCCAAAATAATTACGCTCGTGTTGCTACATTCTGGGCCCATAACCTATTACATTATTAGACACAGTAACGAGTTCAGCTTCATTTTATTCTCACACAACCGCTTCATAGAGCATACAAACCTTCAACTGTTCGCATACACACATAACCACGGTCTTAGAATCGCATAACACTAGGTGCAGTAAAAACAAAAATAAGATTAAGAAAAAAATAATTGTGCAGTTTGTTTCTCCAGATTACACACTGCCAACTTCAACAGATTTTAGTAGTAGTAGCTGATATGGTCTCGAGGTTTCAAGTTGAGTATATGACGTACACAGGTGTTTTGTAATCGAATCGCTGTAGTTTTGCAGCTAGTTCGCAGTATTCAATGGTAGAGAAAATAAGTGTTTGTACGATTAGTTTTTCTTCTCTACTTGAAGAAAGTTTTCCATGCGTTTAAGAGACTGTAAAGATGTAAATACATCCCTGTAAATTTTACTGACATGATCTGTCCAAGTAAGAGCGATAACCAAACTTCACCTAACACGACCTAAGCAAACTTTAACCAACCTAGCCCAACCTAACCTAAATAAAACTAAACTAACTCAACCTAACATAACCGAAAATAACCTAACATAACCCAAACCAAACCTCACCTAACCCAAACCAAACCTCACCTAACCCAAACCAAACCTCACCTTACCCAACACCACTCAACCTTACCCAAACCAAACCTCACCCAACCTAACACCACTCAACCTAACTCCACCCAGTCTAACCTATACCAATCTAACCAAACCTAAGTTAACACAACACAACATAACACAACCTAACCAATCCTAACCTAACACAAATTAACAAACCCTAAACTAGCCCTATTTAACCTAACCTAATACAACCTAACCCAACTTAACCTAACCAAACATAACATAACCCAACCCACGGCTGTAAAAGAACAGGTCTAGACACTCGCCTGGATATTTGACCCCCTTATTGTTTGGCTGTAGTTCACCAAGTTACCGAGAATATTGTGTTTTATTGGCGCTGATGTTAGGGCGGTCGGACTAAACTCCGCCCACTTCCTTTCCGCTAAGATAAACAATTGATCAAAACGTATTGATTATCAATTTATGAAATGCTTTCTTCGCTCACAAATATAAGAAATGGCTCCAGCAATCTTTATTTACTTTATAAATTTAACAATGGAAAAAAGTGGACGGAGTTTGAGTCCGACCGCCCGGAAAACAGTGCCAAAAAGTACATTCTCGGTAACTTGACGAACTACAGCCAAACAACAAGGGGGTCAAGCAAAATACATTGGTAGATAGGCGAGTGTCCAGACCTGTTCTTCTACGACCGTGACTCAACCTAACCCAACATAACCTCACAAACCTAACCCCACACAACTTAACCTAACACAACCTAACCGAACCTAAGATTTCCAAACATAACCTAACCCAACCTAATCCAAACCAAACCATACCTAACCTAATCTAACCTAACCTAATCTAATCTAACCAAACCTAACATAGCACGACCTAAACTAACTACTCCTAACCCAGCCAAACATAACCCAAACTTGCCTTACCCAACCAACTCTACCTAAACTAACAATTAGGTACCCTAAGTTGCACAAAGTAGAACTATGTTGCTTTTATGTGCACTAAGTTGCACTAACTTGCACTTATTTGCACTAATGCACAATAAATTGCACGAACATGCACTAAGTTTAACTAATTTGCACTGAGTTGCACTAAGTTGTTCTGAGTTGTTTTTAGTTGTATAGCGATGTCCATAGTTAACCTGAAATGCCATGTGTTGTCCTTAGTTGACCTGAAATGCTCTGAATTGCCGTGAGTTACCCTGTGTTACCTTTAGGTTACATTGATTTTTCTAGATTTACCTGATATTGAAATGACTTGCCACAACTTGCCATGACGTCCAATGTATTGTTATGATTTATTACGACTAGCCATGGCTTTCTATACCTTGTTATGATTTTCCATGGCTTTTTATGAATTTCTATTACTTTTTATTACTTAAAATTACTTGTTTTGCCATACTATGTATATTTATAACTTGTTATGACTTATTTACTTTCTTTGGTTTGACTTGCTGTAACTTGTTATGAATAGCTACAACCAGCCCTAAATTGCAACGACTTGTAACGACATGCCATTAGTGTGCTTAAAATACTATGAGTTACTCTTAGTTGACCTGAAATGCTCTGAATTGTCCTGAGTTACCCTCTGTTGCTCTTAGGTAACTAGTTTTACCTGGAGTTGCAATGACTTGCCCCATATTGCTAGGATTTATTATGACTAGCCGCGTCCATGCGTCTTCAACATTTACAAACATCGGACACACAAAATATATCCACCCAGACGGTCACGTCAGGTCAAGCAGTGTCACCAGGCGAGGTATAAACGCGCTTCCAGGAACCACGGAACAGGTTTCCTTCGCGACAGAAAGTAGCGCCAAGGGAATGTGATAAAAAAGCCACCGCGGCTCGGACCTAGAATCAACATATCTAGAGATCAAATTCTTGACCCTTGCTTCTCGGAATGCTCCTACTGAAAAGTATCGCGTGCTATTAAAAATGAATGTCCCGCCACAGCCGTCTTATTTTCCCTACAGTTTATTTTTCTGCCACAAATTCCTCAGACAGTTATTTCTGAAGGCGAAAGTTCCAGGAAAGCAAATCATGCAAGGCGACCTCCGATATCACTCCTCCGCGGCCTGTGTAGATCTGGGTTGAATTTATAGAAGATATTCAAGGATGTGGACAGGCCCTCGTAACTGGGATAGGGAAATATGATCCTTAACCGAAGATTGCTGAGTCTTACTTCTCAGTCGGACAACATGTACAATGAAAAATAAATGTTATAGCAAAATAATAAAAATGAATTGAAAAATGCACCTATAGTAACGTATGTTACTACAAAAAGATTATTTATTTATTTATTTTTAGTACGTTTAAAAGTAAAATGTTATAACGAATGTGTGTTTTCAATCCCCATCATTCATTGCTGAACCACCAATTTTGTATGTCAAATTCCAACATGCCAACGCAGATTCCGTACTTATTTAATTTGACAATGTTGTATTAAATTTGTTTTATAAACGCGGAACGGTAAGTGTTGTCCTGTAGCCACGGTCGTAGAACAGGTCTGGACACTCGCCTATCTAACAATGTATTTTGCTTGACCCCCTTGTTGTTTGGCTGTAGTTCGTCAAGTTACCGAGAATGTGGTACTTTTTGGCGCTGTTTTCCGGGCGGTCGGACTCAAACTCCGTCCACTTTTTTCCACTGTTAAATTTATAAAGTAAATAAAGATTGCTGGAGCCTTTTCTTAAATTTGTGAATGAAGAAAGTATTTCATAAATTGATAAAAAATACGTTTTGATAAATTGTTTATCTTAGCGGAAATGAAGTGGGCGGAGTTTAGTCCGACCGCCGTAACATCAGCACCAATAAACACAATATTCTCGGTAACTTGGTGAACTACAGCCAAACAACAAGGGGGTAAATATCCAGGCGAGTGTCCAGACCTGTTCTTCTACGGCCGTGCCTGTAGCTTTTGCACGCTATTCACCACGGAAGAACCAAAATAATTTCTACATTGAATGTTGTGAAGTTGGTATAAAGTGGAGGACGATTGTAACCATATCTTAAGTACTTCAGATGTCTTCGATGTAAAATAGGTTCTCAGTGTGTAATATAGGATTTATGGCTCTATTATTATTATTTGCCTGTTTACTCTATGGTGGTGGAGGAGAGGGATACTCGTCGCTCGGAGAGGACTCGAGGCATTAGTTTGTCACACGTTAATATACACATGTTTGTATAATATATGAACCCACAATGGTATAATAGTGAGACTCTGTGCCTCTCACAACTGCGAACTACGTTAATATTAACAGTGAAACTTTATTAGTAATTAAAAATTAAAATGTAGCAGACATCAAATTTTTGTAGACAAACTGTCAACATCTAAATATTCATTCACACTATAAAAATTATTTTAAGGAAGTAATTTTTAAGCTGGTTTTTAAAGTTAGTAAAGGTGCATCTTTAGACGTTTGAGATAATTTGTTATTAAACTTAATTCCAATTATAAAAACTGGTTTACAGTCGTCACAACAACCTGAATTAGTGAATTTAATAGCCTTCTTTTGAGGTCTTAGTAGAGTATCTATTCTAGTGTTACTCCCAACAGCAACATATTATCTTTATATACTCCCGAAGAAACAGCAAAATAAGAAGTTTGTAGGTAACTATATTGTAACAACTTTGCTGTCCTGGGCGTACCTAGGTTCGTTTGGGATGGAGGGCTTGTGTAATTAAATGAAATTAATTAAATTAGGGCTCTTAATTTATTACAGACATTACAAAACACTCTACAGTAATTATACAGCACTTACAATCCACTATCTCTAAATAAACGTATACAGATACAGATGTTATATACAGATTACCAAACTGTCTAATTTACTATTCAAATACTGGGTAGTTAAATGTCTGTCTCGCTCAGTTCTCCAGCCACTCAACCTTTACTTAGGAATGTCTCGCCAATCACCACTACATACAGTTGAACTTGTTCGTCCACTCACACTTACTCACACCACTCCAGAAGTCACCTTTGTGCACAGTAGCGCAGTCTCTTCTCCATTCGCTGGTCTCCCTCGTTCACTCACCGTGCACATTCACTGACTAATCGCCGAATATACTCTCTCGCGGCTCGCAACGCATCTGTGCTTATAAATCACTTTGTCGACGTCCAGAATATTCCTTAAGTTTGCCGACAGGGCTGGGTGACGTAAGTTGAACCTTCCCGACGTTTCGGTAACGCTCAGTCACACCCGAGCTGAATGCCTGTAAAATGGTGATGGACAGGTGCCCACTCATTCAAAGGTGTGTTGATGTCAGTCCAGCTATGACATTTAAAGATAATGAGCTCTTTTCTAGTTTTTACATATTTATTCCGGGAAGTGTTGCTCAGCAACGATGCACTGAATGCAGCTACATAACCATGTAATGATGCAGTATTTCGATATTGTACCGATGTATGTGCTATGGCAAGGAGGGGGGGGGGGTCACAGAATGCGGCGACTGGAACAGGCAAGTTGTTGAAGTTATCCATTTCCTTTCCATAAATTAAGGGTACCATAAATTATCGGTCACGTCTCTTAATAAAAACATTACATTTTACGAATAGGCGTGTATTAGTGAATTCAATTGGTATTAGGAATGAATAAGTCCATGTGACTTTGTGAGAAATAATTATTACCATAAATTTTGATTTAGCATAGATAATTAATAATTACGCTTTACTACTTCGAATACAACGTGCGTAATTAAAGGTAATGTAACTAGCCAAGTCTGTATTGAAATATTTTCAAATAATTCATTCCGAACTCGGAATCAGGAAGTAATAAAAACAAAACTGCAGCATGCTTAGTGACACAGGCTCTCAAGGAGTGTCTTCTCATGACCTTGGAGAAGTTCAAAAAGTTCAAAGAAGGAATGCGATGTAGTACATACAGTATACGTTTGCCTGATTTTGACATTTCTCTTCTGAGAAAGAAGCCAAACAGCTTGACTCCTGACTTCTTGAGAAAAAAAAAAAACACCTCTGCAATAGTGTTTACAGGCACTCTCCTCAGAAGAGAAATCCCAAAAACAGAAGACTCTTTCGTCAGAAGAGAATGTCATAAACAGGCAAACTTATACTGAACAGACTATATGAGAAGTTGTCTGGCGTCTGTGAGGACGTTTATAAATCATGATGACATGAGGCTTGTGCAGCAAGTGGACGTGATGTCTGAAGATGGACCGCTATCATTAGTCGTGCAGTTTGACTCTGGGTCAAGTAGGCATCGCTCTTCTTCAAGTTGTACGCTTGCCACATGCTCACCGTTCCCAGCAGCAGTGCTGCCAACTTTGTTGTCCTCTCCCACCACGTAGCGACATGCACATTTCACGTTACTATTTGTCAACAGGCTAAAATGCATTGGCCCATTACGCAATCAAACACACTCCGCAATCTTTGAATGCCACACCTGTTAAATCAAATATTACAGTAGCGGGTATTTTATTGGTTCAGTCGAATAGGGTAACAGCTCTACGCACAAGGAAAAGCCAGTCATCTTTTCATAAGTTGAACATACGTTGAATCCCAGCATACAGTCGAGTTTTCCCGCGATAAACCATCATTTCTATTCGTGGCAAGTAGTAGGTTGCATTCGACGTTATCTTTAAACGGCTAAACATATTTCTTTGAATCACGTCAGCTTTCAAACAAAAATAAACCGCATCGAAATTAGTCTATTCGTTCAGGAGCTACGGTGCCACAGATACACAGACAGACACGCAAACTTATAACACCCCTCTTTAAAAATAAAGAAGCATAGTTTAAAAGTGTTTTGTTTTCGTAGATAAAGACGTCGAACACACTTATAACATGACTCTGAGACACGTGGAGGCGTGAAGAGAGACTGTGTTCAGGGGAAGGTTAAGAATACCCACAGGCGCCAGTTGCGAAGTTTTAGCTCGGCGAAACGCGAGCACGAGATGTCTTTCTCAGGTCGTGTGGTCGACGACCATGTGGCTGCCCCCAAGTAGCGTCACTAATGTTGGTGACCTTGAGTCTGGCTATGTATACTTACACATACACACTTAGCCCCTGTTTAGGCCAGGGTCACGCCTCTTCGACACTGAAAGACATGTGAAGTACTGGGTTTAGACCCAGTCCTGATTCGGAAAAAAAAAGCTCTGTTGATTTACACGAATTTAATAGTACTTGATGATTGTGCACATATTTGCTACAAACTACTGTAACCGCGGGGTTGACGGCGGTTCGGCCCCTGGGCAGATCACGAATGTTAATACTAACTTACTAAAGATTCACTAGACACTACACAAGGTCCAGGGGCGGCGCGAGTACAGTTCTCCCACACGTGTGCCCTGGTCGGTGGTCAGACGAACAAGCCCTGCTTCCGCGAGATGGCGCGTAGAGGGCGCAGCATCTCCCGCAAAACACAACAAAACGAAATGAGATGAAGTGGTGATGGTGAACAAATAAATACAATTGATGCAATTAATTGTTAAAACATATTACATTATTCAGAACGCTAGTAAATTTAAAACAGCCCAATAATAAAGTAAAGAAACTTGCCAACGACCTTAATCAAAATGAAATTAATTATTACTGTATCTCTGCCTGTCCGTCTCTTATTATTTAACACATGTCTCTGATTACTACTGTTTATATGTGAACTACATTTAAATAATAATAATAATGAGTTTTTGACTGTACGGTTGCCAACTTGGGCAAGTCTATTATCCCCGAGGGGTGTGGGCTGTAGGGTCGCACTGCACGTGGTCTGACGGGGTGCAATAGTGCGAGGCCTTGGCGCTCGCGTCCTACACACTCGCGCACTTCCACTCGCCCTAGCTGATGTCTGAGGTGCCGATAATTAGCATGTTAGCATCTGTTGTACGTGGTGCCGGGGTAGTGGGCGAATTGTAGCAGGACAAACGTGGACGTCTGGTTCGCGTTACTTACTGCTAACACGCGCCAACAATGTCCGTGTGCAAGCTGTATAGGGCTGAGTTACAGAAAATAGTCAGCATAAGTCAGTGGCTTCACAGATATCACACTAGCCGCGAGCTCGGAAACTCACCGGTGTACACTGGACGTGGGTAAATGACTGTTTTGCTGTCAACCGGTTGCATCAATGTAGCTACCTGTTCAAACAACCTGAACATTCGGCGAGTCTGGCGAATGTGCACCGGAACTTCCAGCGGTGAATTTTTGAACACAATCTCGCAAAAAAAAAAACCTTTGAAATAATTTAAATAATTGTGGAATGTCAGGTCAACGAAAGCAAACTTACGATATTTTTTTTTGCATGGAAAATCCTTCTATTATCAATTTAATTCGTTCATTTCAATTATAAACTATATTTACTATTACATATGAGTGTTCAGTTTGGATTTCTATCGCGGTATAATGTTACATAACGTTAGTAGATTCATCTCATTTCATTCGTAACGGAAAATTTTCAAAAAAACGTCAACCTGATGTTTGATAACGGCTTCAACCGGTGTACATCGGTGCTTCAACTGTTGGTGGATTCACTGGTGAATTCCCGAGAACGCGATATATGATCTGCGCGTGCAATGCGAGGAGATATCTCGAATTTTCCCTGTGATTTTTTTCTCAATGTTACCTTAGCCTCAAGGAATACCTCACGTAACTGTGTAATTAGGCCTACGTTTAACTTGACCACGCCGCATAGCCATATCACAGACTAGATAGTAATACAGACGTGAAATGACTCGGCGGCTCGATTGATTCGAGCGAACTCCGCCGCTTATTGGTTGCCCGAGGTTGTTGATACCAGCCCCGTGTATGTTTGGTTCCTGCATTTTACAAGTTTCCTATTGGCCTGGCTACCGGCTAGCAGGCCAACCACCTTACGCTGATTGGCGGTAGGTATTTCCTCCACGTTGCTGGCCAGGAACACCATTTTACTGGCGTGTGTGACTGAGTTCGCCGAACTACCAGCTATTTCACTTCTGTATTACTAAATATTCTGTGGCCATATTTCAACTCCTTCAGTACTTCAGTATCACGCAGTTGAGCGACTGTCTGTGACAAATATGTTTCTCACATAACATCACCGAGAATATTTCACTTTTGTGTGTTTGAACTAATGTTAACTAACGCCGAAAAGTAACTTCAATCACAACAACTAGGAATGTGTAAATATATATAATATATTTGTTTGGATTCTATGCTAATAAAAAAGGAATCTAAATTTCTTTAATTTTCAAAACTTTTCTAAGTGTTATTTGGGACCGACAATAAAATATGTACCATAACTGAGCTTAAAAATTTTAAAAATAATTTTTAATTAAAACATTATAAAACTACAAATTAAATTAATGAATATAGGCCTCGATGTGCATGTTTACAAAAGTAGCGAACACACCGCGTTAGGAATGTACTAACGACATAACTGAACTTCAGTAGCTCGTTAGTACCTTATTACACTTCCAGGTAATCGTAGGTAAATGACGTTACTGGGAATACAAATTACCAGGAAATTCGCCTGTGAACTGCACTTGCTGGGAAAAAGCCAATTTGCTGTGGTTTTAAAGGGCAGCGGTAATTCGTACTTTTATACTTTTACAAATCAATGTGTGTTCGCTCGAAACGAAATAGTGACAATTTTACTGTGTAGTTCGGTGAAAAGCGTCTGGCAGTTATATCAGTCTGTTTAGACCAATTAACTGACGAATTAGTGAAATATTGACTGATTTAGTTCACTAATTTATTCGGTCATGGTTCTCACTGATGCGTCAAACAAATGATCCTCTGTTTCTTCAGTGATATTTTTTTTGACCAATGAATCGATTTAACTGAACTTATGTTATATTCGACAGTACGTACAATTGATTTTACTTAAAATATTTGTTCCTGTTAAAAATACGAATGCTAGTTTGCTTATACTGTTATTTAAGTCGACCATTTATGTGTTACTATACAGATTTGGTAAATTTAACAATGGCAGGTATTTTAAACGTCAAACGACACCATAACAGACGTTCAGTCCGGCTTGAAGACGTGAGCAGAAACGACGCGAACTCCTGTGTCCATCTGTGTTTTCACTGTTGTATCGTGTAGACTTGAGTTTGTGACGTCACAGTTGTACAAGCCTTTGTCTTCGTCTTAGTTATTGTTAGGGACACCCCTGTTTTGTTGGAAATATCTCAGCGTCAATTTGTTTCAGCGCCTCGTGTGCACATCTGCGGGTTTGTTTCATGGTCACTGATTTGCTGCATTCAACTCTCACGTGACTCAACGTTTTACTGCAAATCACGGACGTGTGGTAAGGTCAAATGAGAAACGTCTTTACACAAAGTCACTCTACCAATAATAACGAAGCAGAACTACAGAGATGGAACTAAGACGTGGAAACAGGTTGGTGCAGAAATATTGTCGGGAAAATCAGGTCCCTAGTGATTGTCTCTGTTGGCTTAATTTTGGTGTCATGAATTTTCTGTTTTCTTTGTTTCTTTCGCTTTGTTATTTATTTGAACGTATAATTTCTCTTCGCGTGTATTTTCTATGATTTGACGTAATTTATTTTTAAATTTTTTTCCGTTTAGATCATTTATTTTTTAATTTTTATTTATTTATGTACTGTTGACTACAGCCAGATTGGTTGTTTTTTCCTTAATTTATTTATTACTTAACTCTATGTTTTCTAAGGTGACATAGCCCTGTAATAGCGTAGACTATATCCACAATATTTTAGCATATAATTAAATCTCATTGCAAGAATATTTCAGAGACATTTTTATAACAAGCTGCAGTACTTCGGAAAACATTGTGTGGCACAGCACATTTCTGCGCTCTCTTTACGCTACGCTTATGTAATTAACCTATTTTCGAACAATTAAAATATATGCGAAATTCTTCTTGTTAGCTACCTGACCAATAAATGTTTCGGCGTGTGTTTATACGCTTTCTTTGTAAAAATATATACACCGTTAGCAAGAGTGACATTATTTATTTTATTTATTTAGTTTTTCATTTTATTGGCGATGCTAAGGGTAAAATGCCTTCTCTTACACTCAACCAAATTTCAAACTAATATCACTTGCACAAGGGTAGTAATAAAATGAGTTGAAATGTGACTAGGAACAGTAAAATATAGTAACTAAGTATGTAAAATTGACGTAGTTAAATTACAATAAGTTGACAGCTGCGACAAAA
The DNA here is from genome assembly GCA_003012365.1 of Medauroidea extradentata. NCBI lineage: Eukaryota > Metazoa > Arthropoda > Insecta > Phasmatodea > Phasmatidae > Medauroidea > Medauroidea extradentata. Next base: position 37,891 of record PNEQ01014992.1, read on the forward strand.
CTTTAATAAAAACAAATCTAAATCCTGGAACATACTTGCAGATTACAGCATACATAATAAAGTTATTCAACAAACATGAATGAGATAAATAATAAGAGTGGCTTGTACAGTTAAGTGCATTGGAAGGAAAAAAAATACAAATTTCACTAAGTCTACAAATATAATAATATAATAGTATATAATAAATAAATGTATAATGAAGTCAGTAAGATTTTAAACACGTGGCGTGACTTTAGGTGTTGCAAAAAATATTTTTTTTACGTGTATGGTAGCCCTGAATACGAATTTAACTTGCGACAAATTCTAAATAATAACTATAAATATATGGCATCCAATTTATATTTACTCACAGTTGACAATTATGAGAAATGAAAATAGTATGAAATGTTCCCACGTGTTCAAAGTAAGTCCCGAGTATGGTAGTTTTTTTACAGTGTAGCGAATATACAGCACAACGTTACGGACCTGGAGAGGATAAAAGCGGAAACTGGCCATGTACCGGAAGACAGTCGTAACTGGTCCCTGTCGCCGTACTTCCGGGAACACCCACTGCAGGAGCGCGACGAAAGGTCCTTCCCCCTTCTTTTTTCAGGAAACGAACCCGCGACCCTTCGATTCTGCGTAGCGGGTCGAGCCATTAAACTAATCAAGGCGGTGCTCGTAAAAGCACGCGGGTCAGGGTAGGAGGGTGGTATTTTACTATCGCTGTGAGGGTTGACGACGCACGCATCTTTCCCGCGAACACACGGCTCGTACGTGGCCTTCCAGAAACCAGGAGGGTTCTATCTGCTCGTGGGAACCACGCCCCCCGGGGTCCCGCCCCTAAACCAGGCCCTTTTCTCTCGAATTCCTTCCTCCCAGGTTAGGAGGAGTCCTTCAACTCTGGGAAACACTCAAATAAGCACTACAGTGAGTTTAGTTTTCCCAGAAACTAATCAAAACACTTGAACCATTATATACATAATGAGTAGCAATGTTTGTAGGGATTATATTTCACAGCAGTAAAACTGGAAGAAAGAAAAGAAGTAATTAATGAATTATTAAGCAGAACTCTAAAAATTCTTATCACTTCAACTTAAATTTCATAAGAGAAAATTTTCTTAGTTAGACACGCTATATTCAATTAGCTGTAACAAGCAGAGACGTGCAGATTTACCGTTATTATTTGACGACAAACTATAATTCACCGGTCAACCCTCGCCCTAACACACTGTCATGTTGTTGGCTCCGTCCTGCGTCACTTTGAGTGCCTACAAAATCAGTAAAGCAACGAATTTTTCCCGTCCCTATTAATTTATAATTTGAGACGTGAAATATTCGCGGGTTCACTCAACTGTAAGCTAACCTCCAAGAATATCAAAATATTCAAGCAGACAACATCTTCTCATTGGTTGTTCACTGTACAATGCTACTACATCATTGAGTCTGCATTTACTTTGTTATTTATTATTGTCTCACCGCTCTCCAAGAAGTGTCTGATAAGTAGAGCCACTATTTTATGGCGAAAATATTTTTGCAACATTTGGTTTCAATGCGTCATGTGCACACCTGCAGCTCTGCTACATCGTCTGTGATTGGGTGATTTTACTCTCACTTGCCTTGACAAATTATAGACGTACGGAGTCTATTCTGATTAGTGCAGTCAAATGAGAAACGTGTCTGAACAAAGACACGCTGCCAATAATCATGAATCAAAGCTGCCGATGTGTACGAGATACACTGAAACAAAGTGGAGCAAAAATCTTTTCGCGACAAAATCGTGGCCCTACTGGTAAGTCAAGAACTTGAGAAAGAGACATGAGTTTACAGTTGTTTGAATTATAATTTGTACTGGAAAGATAACACGAATTTTTCAGGTCCCTATTTATACTTTAAAAATAATGGCGTTTCTAATGTGCCCATCAATTGTTGCTGTGAAATAACGTTGTAAATGTAAGGTGCATTTTAAACATATCTGGAGCAACAATAACTATTTTTCGAGTAGAATTTTTCATTTAGTTTTGTAACATATAAGTAGTATTACGTATTTATATAATACTTTCATGTTAATTATTTAGGAAAAGGTTTATGCGTTTCAGTCCTATTTTCACCCAACCTCCTTCCTTCCTAGAATATAAGTGAAGTGTAGCCAGTACTCTACAAGACGACACGAGCATCCAGGATTATCGAGGTCTCAGCTAATCAATGCTACCAACATGTCAGGCAAGTATTAGGGCAAATAAAGCGTAGCCTACATTATCACTAGGGACCAGGAATTTTCGCGAAAATAAATTTGAACCAACCTGTCTCAGTGCCTTACGTGCACATCTGCAATTCTGCTTCATGGTTATTGGCGGTGTGTCTAGTGAAGAGCCGTATCTCATTTGACTGAGCCAATTACAACAACGTTGCTGCAGCACCACACGTCTGTTGCACAGACTAGATAGTAATACAGACGTGAAATAACGTGGCGACTTATTTGATACGGGCGAACTTCGCCTCTTATTGGTTGCCCGAGGTTGTTGATATCAGCCCAGTGTATTTTTGGCTCCTGCATGTTACTGCATGTTTCCTATTGGCCTGGCTGCCGGCTAGCAAGGCAGCCACCTTACTCTGATTGGTGGTAGGTGTTTCCGCCATCTTGCTGGCCAGGGAAGCCATTTTGCTGGCGTGTGTGACTGAGTTCGTCGTCCTACCAGCTGTTTCACGTCTGTATTCTTAAATATTCTGTGTCTGTGATTTGCCAATATAATCTCAAGGCTCGCGAGAGTTAAAATATCCAATCGCTGAACAATCATCAGAATTGCAGATGTGCACGTAAGGCGCTGAAACAAAGTGGGGTAAGTGTCTTTTCACGAAAAACAAGGGTCTCTGATGATTGGATGTTTTCTATGCTGCCAATAACCACCGAGCAGAGCTGCAACTGTGCATATAGCTCAACAATGTACGTTACTTCCTGAGAGCAGACTAGACTGCAAGCTCTTGTACTCTCGCTCCAGATCTGCCATTGTCTCACAATTACCTGGTCTGCCGTGGTGAGCGCTTCTCAACTATAGTTATTACAAGTTTCCTTTCAGAGTGACCAATCCTCTATAATGTAGGCACAGTAGTAATAGGGTCACATAAGCGTTTCTGTACATTGAAATCACAGCCTGAGTTCAAGTACGTACAGAGATATGAAGTCCAGCCTGTCAACAAATTAGGGCCTGAGATTCGTAGTGGTGTAAGTTCACAATTTAAGGGTTCAGGATTATTTCATTTAATGGAAAATGAGTTAAAGATGTCATCTTATCCCATAGAATATGACCCACAATTTTGTTTTACGCTTAGAAAACTATTAAACCCATAAAATGTGTTTCATTAACCCACATGTTGTAAAATTCTCAGACTTTAAAACTTTCTTTTTGCTCTCCTGAAAAGTCATTAATGTAGTTAGTACACTTATAATCCTGAATCCTTCAATTATTTAGTAGTGTTGTATTTAACTCCAATTATACACATTTTACAAAAGAGTATTATGTAACAACTATTTCACTCTTAACTGAATTTCTGAATTCCATTTACGAATTGCAAGAATATACTGCATTTTGCATGTGTTTCAAAAATTGCTTTCAAGGGATCTATTTTAAATTACTTACGCCGTCATAAATCTAAACCCCTGAAATGATAACGAGAATGAAGTAGTTTCTCCACATAAGACACACGGGTGGGTCTGCGTTTATAACGTGGGATTGTAACTCTGCCCTTGTATGTAATCTCGTCGTTTCTACCCTAGCCAGACTATCAGTGAAGTTCACAGGTAGGACAGCGACGAAGCTATGTGGTCTACATAACTAGAGGGAACATTTAGACAAGGACGGTGGGTGGGCATTGTAGCGGGCCAATCAGCAGCCTCGAGAGGTCGACCTTGTTCTTAGAAGGTTTGACTACGGCGATATGACCTGCTGTCAGTCTAGCCAACATTGAAGAGAGGTCCAGACATCATTATTAGCACCCGGAAGTTTTCGAGAAAGATGTTTGCCTAGGATGTTTCCATTCTTTACGAGCACATATTCAGCCCTGCTTCATGATGATTGGCTGTGTTTGTTTGTGCAGGGTCGTATTTCATTTGACTATTACAATCAGAACAAATTTAACAGCGACACCATGCCAGTGGCGGATTTAGAAACATATTGGGAGAGGAGGGAGGCTTTATGTGATTTTATGAACCGTAAAAAAAACCAGCCACCTCAAAAGTTGGGTTGTTTACTGTTACAGAATATTATAATAACACACATACAAGTAGGACATTAAATGTACTCGGATCATCATAGAACAAAACTACAAGTTTCCTTGAAGCGACTGGACATACTTTGGCTACATAATGTCCGACAAGATTTGGACAGGGCTTCGGCTGCAGTTGTGCACATAAGGCACTGCAGCAAAGTGGGGCAAACATATTTTCACGAAACTTCCCGTCTGTAATCATTATACACTACACGCACAGAATAGTTGGCAATACAGAAGTTCCGCATCAGTGAGTATTGAGTGAGTGAAGAGATTGTAGCGCTGGAAGAGCGGTGACCTGACGTGAGTATGAAGCAACACCGGAATGAAGAGGCGGGGGAAACGGGAGATCCCCGAGAAAACCCACCGACCATGGGACATCGTCCGGCACGATTCCGACGTGCGAAAATCCTGGGACTGACCCCGCCTGGAATCGAATCCGCCTTGGTGGGAGGCAGGTGGTCTGTAGGGAGAGTTGTATGTGAGGAGGACCAGAGCATCAGACCTCGCACTGCAGATCAACAACTGGACGCCCGTAGGCCAACAAATAAGACACACCCGATCTTCAGTTGATTGAATTCCAGGTTGCGCCCAAAATAAAATATAAATTTTTCATGGCCCTACGTATTATGCTTACTCAGATTATCCGACGACATAATATACTTTTACGAACTATACCAACACTAATTCTACTGTTATATATACATAAAATATCAAAAAGTATCCTAGCGCGAAATGCACGCACAAAACCCATACAAAAAAAGAGTTTACATACTTACGAATTCTACACATAACGAGGAACCTAATATAGGTACATAAATATTTCATAACACTAAGAAAATTTTTATGAACTCTTCTCATACCGTGCGTTGACTTATCCGTTTAAAAATCGTAACAATATTTCAATTAATTTTACTAATAAGAAAATATTATAGTGTTTTTTAACACCTTACAAAGGCCTTTGGAAATAGTAGATAATTTTCACACGTAGACATTACCTGATTACACTGCAAAGGTGAACATATAGAACTAATTAGAAATAAAGTATTACTAATTGCGTAATCTACAGTGGTCTAATATAAAATATTTAAGAGTCTATTGCAAGGTAGTGTATTAAACAATTTAAACTAGAGAGCGATAGCGATGCATTTTAATAACTGTCTTTAAACATCTTAACAGCAAAAAAAAAAAAAAAAAAAAAAAAGTAATTCCAACTCGGTTTATTTTGCTACGCTTAAGGGTACGGTTGAGGGTATTAGGGATTTTGAGACTGTCAAAATTAAATATTGTGAATTTATTAGTAAATGTACAGTTAACATATTGAAACGAAATAATTTACAGTGCAAGTACATGCCAATGGCTAGGGCTTTACGTATACAAATATCGTTATATATATATATATATATATATATATATATACATTAAATCTAAATATTAAAAAAATTTCCCAAATTTCAGAAATTTTTAAAAAATACAACATTATTTGAATGGGTTTTCATATACGTAAAGCACTAGCTGTTAACATGTATACTCACTGCGAACTATTTCGTTCCATTGTGTTGATTGTATCTCGAGGGATGTTTGAATTTAAAAAAATGCATATTTTGACTTTGAAATTATATTATGGGAAAACGGGTTAAGGTATTTTTATTTGTAAGTAACGTCTAAAAAACTTACACTGTTTAATACAAATACAAAATTATGATTTTTTTTCTCCGGTCCTCCGGAACGCCCTTAAGAGGTTTACAAAATTAAAAACCTGAATTACATGTCAGGTTACATTTATTTTCCTTAAAAATATCCCATCTCGTGCATATTTTTAGGTTAAAGAAAGATGGTAGTTATCGGAAGAATTACGAATTGCATCATTGGAATACCGACCGTTTATGTGATTGATTAGACTTATTATTTCCACTGCCGAACTTAAGCAGTTAGCAGTACAGTAATAGTTCAATTGTCCGGTTTAAACCAATGTGCTGAAACATATCTAAGTTCTATTGCTTAAGTCTTAATGATTACCCACCGAGCGAGGTCCCAGGGTCGATCCCCGGCTCCGACCATACTTATTTCGATTTTACATGGTTTCCCGAAATCACTGCAGGTGAGTGTTGGAAGGGTTACTTAACAAAGGCCATGGCCGACTCCTCTCCCAACTGCTGTCATTGTACCTAGTGTGTCACCGTCTATATGACCTCGCTGTCGACGAGATGTAAATCCCACTTACCTTACCTTAATGACTAAGCCAGGTACAAACTATCCTTAATTCTCTATGGAAAACTTTACTAAATTCTGTTCAAAAACTTCGACTGAGATTTCATAACAGAATTATTTGTTGTGTACCGTCAACACAGTATCACTGTTTACTTCTATGTTTCGGTATATAAGTAGGAAAAATATATTTGTTATGTTTCATAAATTCCAACAGCAAAATAGCAAAAATATTTTATAACAAGACTTGCACGTAGTTGCCAAATGCATGAAACTATATTGTATTACTTATTTTTTTAAACATCCGACAGGCGTTTGTGCATTATTTTTTATTTCTATTCAAAGTATGTTGGCAACCCTACTTGCGTAAATCCCAAGCGCGGTGACTGGAACTATGTATTGCGCACGCGCGCGAACACACGCTACGACGTAAAATAGGACAGGCTCTGTCTGTAAATTCGGTCTGGGACCAGGGTTGTTGCTGTGCACACTGAGGTAGGTGCTGAATTAAGGGTGGTGTGTACCGGACTGTACAACTCCATTTCCATAGGTTTACACGTTCAAGTAACCAGGCTGCTCGCACATCACAAGTTGTACAGGATACGAGCGAACGCATTCACAACTACATCTGTTAACTATTTGAACGTAAGACACCATTATTCCGGTCGCTTTTTAAACGACTCGATTTAAAATTCCATCCTAGCCGGATGAACAGGTTGAATATTCATTCGTAGATGCAGCAAGGCTACACGGCAGCAGAATGTTATCTTGCATTCGTTACGACCTCCCTTCATGTTGTTGACATTAATTCTAATTAAATTTTCATCCAATGAAAATTGCAGTTCTGTAGTTTTTGCATCGTACATTAATTACTAAGCAAAAATTGTCCAGTTTGAGTGACTACCAGTGCGGGATCCAGTTCTAGGTATTTTTGGCGAGGGGGGGGGGGGGACCTTTCCCCAAAAGTAGCTATGTTCACACCCAGAGTCGAAGAAAAAAAGGGAGGCCCGTCCGTGAGCCCTCTCCCGAAAAAAAAAAGTTTTTAAGTGCGTGCAAAATGGTGCTATTTAAGGCATTTCCTAAACAAAAAATGGAATGTACCACTTTAAATATTATTTTATATTTTACAGATAAAATGTACGTGAAAGGTCAGAGGGGGAGGCCCGGGCCCCTGGGCCACCCCCTAAAACCATCCCTGGTAACTACCATTTCAAATAATAAAATCGCCTGTAGAAGTTAATATAACTCACAGCGAATGTCAATTAATATTAAGTAATTTTTGAAATTTCTAATACTACTTTTGACTTTTTTTTAAATATTGTATATATGAGTGGTATAATTTTTTGAAGAACGCCTTGACTAAAAAAAAAAAAATATATATATATTTTTTTTGTCATTGCGACCTCACACGTTAAATTTTCAGTACAGTGCGTTATATAAACCCGTATTGTTACTTAGGAAATTATGTGTGTATTAAAAAGGAACCAGACATTTAGAACTTGTCTTTATCCCGAACCACTAATATAGGCCTATGCAAATTATATAAACCATTACAAACTTATTAAATAGTTATGTCTAGATTCGCGAGTTCGTCGTAAAAATATTTTTACAACATTTGCTTTCAATGCCCACGTGTACATCAGGTGCTCTGTCTGTATTATTATCTAGTCTGTGTTTCTGACCATGTAGCAGAACTGCAGGCGTGCACGTAAGACACTGAAATAAAATGGTGCTAAAATATTTTTGCCACAAGCTTGTGGCTTTAAAGTGCGAGACAACATTTATTGTTCTTACTCCGGAATAGTCATTCTAGATTTATTTTAAAAGTTAAAACCATAAATGTCGACTGACATAACATCGAACATGTAGCACAAATGAAAAACAAGCGCATTCAGAACAGCATATATTTACTAAAGTTATGTAACAAGTAGTAAACTATCATTACAACGTACGGAGCGCAATAACAAACGTAACGGCCGCAGTATGGCAGAGAAGTGCTCGCAAAGTTCCTGGAAGCGCGCGGCCTCGGGTATGTCACACAGCCAGAAGAAGGCTCACAAACAGCTGTTGCTCCGTCAAATTGTCGTTCTCCACGCGCAAGTGCACACTTCCTCCCTGTCAACCCTCGGGAGTAGTTCTCGGAAACAATCTCCCAGAGCGCGCGACCTCGACGTCATCTCCGCGAGCGAGTTTCGCAAACTACTGCTCTCTTTCCGCGTCGCCATTTTCTCGACCTGCCATCACCGAGACGTTCGCCTTCTTGAACAGAATTAATCTGGTAAAAGCAAACGTTTTAGATATAAGCTGTTGCAGTACTAAGCCATCCAAGAGGAATGTTTGTACAGCAGAATATCATCTCCCAAATGTTGTTTGTTCTTCTGTGTCATCAGTCAAGTGGGCGTTATGGCTCGGTTTTAGTCACCGTATTGAATAATTTTATTTTTCGCTTTTCTGAAATTATAATTAAAATTTATTGGATTGTGTACATACGCCATTGCTCATGTTTAGCTGATCAAACCTGTGTTGAATGACAAAGTACGGAAACGATCAAGGAAAAAACAATTATAAAACACACATTAAAAAATAAAAAAAGTATTCCCAGAGAAATTCTGTGTTTTTTTAATAATTGTTATATTATTTGGTGTCTTCCTGTGGTATAGGAAATTTATTTCACACTCGTTATTATTAGACGACCTGAAATTTTTTTGAATTCTTTCGCAGAGACGTTATATTTGTAGCTTGTGTGTACGTGAGTCACTTACGTGATTGCATTATTGTTTATATTATAACTCGTCCTTGAGAACTGAGAACCAAAAGCAATCCTGTATGACAACACTTGCTTACTATACCGCGCTACTTTTAACATATGTGAAGGCACCCACGATTTTCTCGAAAACATTTTACCCCACTTTGTTTCAGTGCCTCATGCGCACAACTGCATCTTTGCTTGTGGTTGTTAGTATAGTGTCTTTGTATACAGGCATCAGTTATATGACTGGGCCAATCAGAACAAGGTTACTTAGAGGGGGGGATGCGAGGGACTTTCCCTTCTCATAATTCTTTTCCTCTGGCTCATTACGTGGAAATTTTTACTCTACTAGGGAAAGTGATGCCCCCCTCCCCCTGAAATTTATGAAATGAATTAAATTTATTATTCCTGGTAAAAGATAAAACTTCGGAGTTAATGAATTTGACATTACAAATTCTTTTACACTCAAAATAAATTTTCTCTGAAAAAGAATTACATTTTCTGCTAGCAATATGTTGGATTTAGGTACGAAAAACACTTAAATAGCACAATTTTGCATCTTGAAAGCCCAAATTTTCCGGGGGAGGACCCCCGGACTCCCCCCCACGCCTGCCGCTTTTTTCCATACATATATGTACTAATTTCACCCCTCAGAAGAAAACTTACTTCGCACACAGCTGCCACACGTCTGTGACTAGCGAGATGAAGTCCAAGACGCTGACAGTTAAAAACATGGGGTCGCTGACCACAAGGCATAGATGCAGGTATACTCTGTTTCATATAAGTTTGGATAAATTTGACAGCAACTTATGGGCAATAATGTTTTATATTATTGTGATTTGTCGAACAATGCAAGATATTTTTACCTCTAAAATGAACCTGAGATGTCCATTTCAGTATTTGTACTGCAACGTTTGTCTTGTGTAGTGCCACAAATAACAAAATATTAAAAATTATTGCCCGTAAGTTGCTGTCAAATTTATCCAAACTTACATGAAATGGAGTAGCCTATATGTGTGTGAGACACTGAAACAAAGTGAGGCAAAAGTCTTTCCTTTTACATGTACAACTATCCACTCACTGGAGCAGTAGACAATATACAAGTATCTGAGGACATAGTATATATAATATTGTGCAATCCAATCTTCTGACCGTCTCTAGCCCTGACTTCATTACTAGCATCATATATTCGCTCTCTCTCCTTATTTCTACCTACCTGGTTCTACTGAAGGACTCCGCCCATCAGATTGTTATGTATAGTTGCTATTCGCTAGAAATTGTCTTAAGGTCTTCGTGGGTAAGTACGATACGTGTCGCCAACATATTTCATTCGAGGATTGCTTGTATTTCTGCGATCTCCAACATACTGTACCTAGGAACGGCTGTTTTGCACGATTTCCCAACAACTAGTAACTTAAGCATATTGATACAAAACCACTCAGGGGTCCTATGATGAATTGCTCTGCATATTAAAAAAAATATTCAGGCTTGCTTCTTAAAGTTACATAGTTCAAACAACGCGACGAAAACACTACGCTGGAGCAATATACACGCCCGCCATTGCAACCCTATTCACTCTATTGTTTCTCAGTCTCTACCACACAGGACGACTTAAGGTTGGAGTTCTTCTGGTGACCGACTGCTTAAGTCGCCGAACATCATGCAGAGCTTCGGCCGTTACTTTTTTTTTTTTTTGAAAACAGCTCAGAGTACGTTAACTATGTCTACTTGTGAAGAGTATTCAAATAATGTTGTGCGTGTGGCTACACATTTCAGCACCTCAATATGTATGAAACGTTTATTTCGATGCTCCTGAAAATGGCGAAAATTGGGTGCATTTGCGGTATATGTTAGGTGTGAAACCTTTGCGCAGAATCCAGCAAACAGTCAACTTTCCCCGCGATACATCACCTTCTCTGCCCATAGCATATAACTTCAGTGGAAGTTATTTAGTTTGAGTAAGGTACTTGGTTTTTTTTATTCCAATGTTCTCGTAATTTGCAAATTTTGACTATGTTGCTACGGGAAGACTATGAGAGCTAAAAATGTTTACGTGTGGAAAATGAAGTCACCAGTAACGTCTATAAAACGAACATTATGCCGTACAAATATAAAATTATGAATATTTGCCACGTGAACATCCCTAACGAGCTTTCTTCACCCGCCTCTTCATTGGTTGGAAAGTCCTCATTGCTTGCTCATCTCTGCAGGGGCGCGGGTCATCAATCTCAGAATCATCGTTCGTACGGCCTCCCCTGTTTGTCCTCAAATAGCTGGAATCAAGCCGCTATTCATGAACTCAGCAGCAGGCAGCTAACTCTCAGTTTTCATGTTAGGGCACACAATTTGAATAACGCACAGAAAAATAACGTTACCGGAAAATAATCAGCGTCGCGTTATCTGCCTTGGTCGTACAAGTTCGTATACCCAATGATCTTTAATAATTCATTTATCTAATTCCTTCATGGTTTTGTGTCCGCCGACAGACAAAATCTGTTAACGGTGTAACTTAAAAAAAAAAAAAAAAAAAAAAAAAAAAAAAAAAAAAAAAAAAAAAAAAAAAAAAAAAAAAAAAAAAAAAAAAAAAAAAAAAAAAAAAAAAAAAAAAAAAAAAAAAAAAAAAAAAAAAAAAAAAAAAAAAAAAAAAAAAAAAAAAATGAATATAAAAAGAAAATAACAACACAATACAAAAGAACACAGAACACGTACAAAGGTTTCAAAATATCGTATAAAAATAAGTAAAGTAAATAAAACAATGCTATAACGAACGAAGAGAATGTTCCCTGCCTATATGTTATTCTTATATTTTTTTTTATCTTTGATCCGATTCAAGGTCCCTCCCTCCGCAAGAAACAAGCATCAGACTTCTATAGACTTTACAAGTAGAATTTTAAATATTAGGCTATTATCAGAATTATCCACGTGTTAATTTGTATCAGAATCATTACTTAGAGATACAGTAATATTGCATAGTAAGTTATCTTGTACTGCTGCAATTAAATATGTTCTTAAGGAATGGAAGACATAATTTAACTGAAGTAATGCACTTAGGTAACGTACTTATTTTATTAACATTTCAGGCGACTGAATATCTGCAGACTCCTAGTAGTAAGTCTATCCGAAGTGTGGTACCCTCCTTATACAATACTTATTTACCTCTTCCTTTGGAACACATCACGTCACTGCGTCCATAATAATATACGTCCATTTATACAATATGCTACCGTTAGTTATTTTTCGCGAGAAGGTTTCTGCCCCACTATGTTTCAATGCCTTGCGTGGACATATGCAGAGTTCTACTTCACGGATATTGGCTGTGTGTATTTGTGAAGTAAGAGTTGTCTTTCATTTCACTGAGCCAATCAGAGCAGGGTTAACTGCGACATCACACGCTTGTGATTGGCGGACAGGACTCGAAGACGATGGTAATTAAACACCCAATCACTGACCAGGAAGCAGAGATGCACATGTGCACCTAAAATCACTGAAACAAAGTGGGACAAAAATATTTTCCCGGAAACTTCCTGTCCCAATTTATAGTATTTTGTAGACTATTTTGGAGCAACATATTTTAGCTATATATATATATATATATATATATATATATATATATATCCATCAGTCAGACGATAATGTAGGCAGGAAATACGACGTGGCGCTGAATTATTCCTAACACACGTGACTCAAATCTAAAACCACGACGCAATGAGGAAGTCTTACGGAAGACTCTCGGAATTGTCCCACACTCAGCTGATAGTTCCACTCTGTAGTGCTGGCTTCCAGTTGTGACGTCATGCTGTATCTGTGAGTGGTTCGTATGCAAGGTCGGAGTTAGCGCTCCGTAACACGGCTTCCTGTCCGTCAAGACAGGAATTCCCGTCGCCCATGCAGCCCGCCGCTGCCAATCAACGTGCAGGCTTCAAGTATGACAATCGTGAAGAGTTTGCGTATGTTTTACACATTATTCTCACCAGTGGCGTAGAGCCAGGATTTGTGTAAAAGGGTGTTGAATCTGAGAATATTATAATGAACACCGACCGCCTCTTTGAAGCAAGAAGTCCGCGGATCCTGCAACGGAAAGATGTGGATTTAAAGGTGCAAAATAGTGACATTTTAGCAGATATTCGTGAAGAAACATGGAATATTATACTGGTCAGAATATTTTTAATATGAGAATTTTTTTCCCAATATTTGTGGCTCACCTTAAGGGGTGGGGGTGGGGGGTGGGGGAGTTATAACCACATAAAAAAAAAAAAAAACTGGCTACGCCCAGGTCCGGATTTATGTATCTAGGCGGTCTGGGTCTGTCTCATAAAGTCTTAGCACCCCTGTGTTTTCAATTCTTCGTTAACGACTTGCGTCCTTGTCCGTTATCAACACCACGTTATATAAAATTACTCTGTCCTCTCGCTATGCACAATAACGATAAGTCTACTTTTTCATTCGGAAAGTAAGCAAACAATATAAATAACATAATAATTACTCAACTTAGCTCTAATGCAGTTACTGTGAACCATAGATAAGATAATACTAATAGGAGCATTAGTCAACAACGTGAAAACTAAAGCCATTAAAAATGTTACTGGTCGCCATATTGGCGCTTTAATAGCGCGGTATACAGCAATCATCACCATGTTTTAATTTATTACTTGTACTAGATATTTGTTCTCTTATTTTAGACAAAAATGTGACTAAATTTTGCTCTTATGAAATTTTTTTTCCTCCCATAATTTTTGGGTAAGAGCTCGTTAGAGCCAATATTTGCATGTTTCCGTTTTAAGGACGACACTAAAACCAACTAACTTACCAAACTGAAAAAAATTCACAGTGGATAAAGACGTCGTAGGTTACATTTTCACGTCTGTAAAAACCAATAGTAAAAACTTTTTGTATTAAAATAAAAATGTTGAAAATTTTAAATTAATATTTTAAAAAATTCAATTTTTTTAATTAAAAAATAATTTTGTGGCTTAACATAGCTGGACTTGCAGCCTACAACATCGATATTCACTGTGCATTTTTTCACTTCGGTAAGTGAGTTGGTTTTAGTGTCGTCCTTAAAACGGAAACATGCAAATATTGGCTATGGGAGGTAAAACATTTTCATAACAGCAACATTTAGTCACATTTTTGTCTAAAATAAGAAAAAATCAATATTTGGTATTAATATATAAATAAAAACATGACGATGAAAATATGATGTCCACGCGCCCTTAAGGAAGGCCTGGCCGGGAATAGAAGCCAGGTACTCTCGAATTAGAGTCCAGTGTTTTATAATCTCGCCAACTCCTTCGGTTGTAAATAGGGTCACTAAATTTTGTTGGAGAGAATTTTGTACAAACTTGTTTTAACTCTTTACTTGGAAGTCTGCAGCTTTGTTTCGTTTCGTGGCCAGTGATGGGATGTTTTCCAATTCTCATCTTGATGTTCTGGCCGCAAATCATCCACGTATAATGAATTTGACTAAGACTGGTACAGTCAAGTGAGTACAGCCTCTGCCAACAACATGAAACAGAGCTGCATATGTGCACGTATGGCAATGAAACAAGCTTCTGCAAAATTCGGTTCACTAAAAATCAGCGGATCTAGTCGTGACGACTGCAAATAGCTCAAGAAGGCCATGGCCTATCACTAGAGGCACGAGAATTTCGCGTATTGATTGTAGGTCAGGTTGAACGCCAATAACCTGTATATCACTGTAACTTCTGTGATTATACGACAGTTGTTTATACACACCTTTGAAGGTTGCAAGCCAGTAGTAAATAATAACATAATTCGTGTGGATACCCACTTGTACGGTTAGGAGTCAATGGATATTCGACTGTGGCCAGTGTGTGTATAGGATTGAGAAGTCTAGACTAATACCAGAGTAATACGTGAAATACTCGTGCCTCTAGTTATCAGTAGAGATGACGGTATATTGCGAACATTTTTTATGCCAACGTAGCATTGAAAACTCTGTAGTTTCTTGTGACATGTATTGTTGGGTGATGTACTATCATAACCGTCTTTAGTAGAATGCCGTGGCCTTAGATCTGGCAATACTGTCAGGAAGGGTCATATTAACACTTCTTTTAGCTCTCCAAAGACAATGACTCTACCTGATTCGTTATTGTGCCATACATATCGGCGAATAAGGGGAAACCATTGCCGTCAGCGAGGCAAAAGCAGTGTTAAAATTACCCTTCCTGACAGGGTTGTCAGATATAAGGCCGCGGCCTTCCACTAAAGACGGCTATGGTACTGTACGTCTGGCACAACGTAGCTGACATACAATAGCGGGATTCTTATTGGCTCAGTCAAATAGGACAACAGCTCCACGTAACGCGAAAGCTGAACATGTGTTGGAATCCAGCAAACAATCAAGTTTCCCAGCGATAAACCATCATCGCTACCCATCACTAGCGCCCGGTAGTTTTCGCGGAAATATTTTTGCAGCACTTTGTTTCAGTACCTTACGTGCGTACCTGCATCTCTGCTTTGTGGTCAGTGATTGGATGCCATAACATACAACGTCTGGAGGTTGAACCCGCAAATCACAGACGTAATGTGTGGCAGTTATCCGTCTACTGATTGGCACGGTCAAATAAATAATGACTCTGCACAAAAACACTCTGTCAATAATCATGAAGTTGAGATGCTGGTGTTCACGTAAGACACTGAAACAAAGTTGGGCAAAAACCTTTTCGCGAAAACTACCGGACCCTACTCATCAGGGATTTAAACGGAGACCACGTGACACAAAAACGCTGTAGACACTGATGACACAGTGTGCTTGAAGGGTCTGTTCACTTAAATTAGAGCTCTTTTTGACACAGTCTTAATATATGCAAGGTATAGTTACGTACTGTACAGGTTGTGCGGGTGAAAGTGTGCCATCAAGAAGAAATATGACAAACATACATTGTTCTTCAACTGAATCCCTTAGAAGGTATATACACTTTTGCAATAAAATACTGCACTATAAAAGTAGTTTGTAAATTTGCCACACGTGCGTATAGCAGTGCTAATAAATTAGGTATGGTAGCATTGCTTCCCAGATATCCACGGTAGCACTCACAGACTTTTTATATAACAGTCAAATGTTTACAGAAGTTACAAGACTTGTATTGTAACAAGTGTAAAAGTTTGCATATTTATAAGACGGAAGTATGATAGCTGTCCCGGCCATACTGTGTTTAGATTAATCTCTTTCTAAACATTTTAGAAAGTTTGTTTACAGTGCATCTGCTCAATTAAGTACCGATAAGTGTGTGTTACACAATCGTTAGAGGCACTACTAAGGAATGCATTTGCCGAATCATGCTTATTAGATATTTCTGTTCTTCTTTCATGCGTATTGCTTCTTATCAGTGTGTGGTGTACTCGTGTCTGAAATAACATGAGCACATAGTGAAGTTTTATAAAACTGCAAAGTTGTACATATCTGATAAGTAGAGACGGAAAGTTTTCGCGAAAATATTTCCGCACCAATTTGTTTCAATGTCTTACGTACACGCCTTCAGCTCTGCTTCCTGGTCTGTGATTGGATGTTCAAACTGCCAACATCTTGGGCTTATATCCGCAAATCACAGTCGAGTGGTGTTGCAGTTTACATGGGTCTCATTGGGTCACTCAGATGTAAGATCCCTCGGTTTCTTACATTTTCTACGCAAAGTATAATAAATTTGGCTGCAAAAACAAGCCAAAATCTATTAAGTTTTTTTGCAGGTGAACTATGCATTTTGTAAAAAGCCTACGTGTTATACTATTGAAAACGCCTCAAATTTTTTCGAACATTGTGTTGGAAACTATGTGAGTTCTTTCCACCAGTGTGAAAGAAGAACTGCATAACACGACTTTAAGAGTTAGTAGACATTAGCTTTACTTACGTTTGAGATACGAAAACTGGGAAGACGATAAGTCGAATATAACACGGCCGTCAAACAGCTCATCGCCTCTAGGCGCGGAGGACTAAACTACCGTGCTGTGTTCTCGCAGAATGTGTTTTTCAACGAGACTTCAAACGATGGATCTATTATTTTATTTGTGGAAAAAGTTAGATATAGCCCAATGTATGTTTCTTCGATTTTTTCTACATATGCCCATTGTGCCAATGTATGAAATGAAAACTCACGTCGGAAAAGTACGAAATGTCATTGTTAGACAATATACTTAGAGATGGTGGTGTATCGCGGAAATGTTTGTTGCCGACATACCGTTGAAACACTGCAGTTTATTGTGACGTATATTATTGAGTGATATACGTCTGACACAACCTACCTGCCAGCTGACGTATAACTATAGCCACGATTTTGTCGAGAAAAGACTTTTGCCCCATTCTGCACTTCGGCAGCTTTGCTTCATGGTTATTGGCAGCTGGTCTTTGTTCAGACACGTCTCTCATTTTTTCCCTGATTACGGTTGATATTCTCAGCTACAGTACAGAATATTTAGGAATACAGAAGTGAAATAGCCGGTATGACAGCGAACTCTCTCATACATGCCAACAAAATGGCTTCCTTGGCCAGCAACATGGCGGAAACACCTACCACCAATCAGCGTAAGGCGGCAGACAGACCAATAGGAAACCTGCCGTAACATTCAAGAGGAACCAAGCATACACGGGGCTGGTATCAACAAACTCGGGCAACCAGTAAGAGGCCAAGTTCGCCCGTATTAAAGGAGCCGCCACGTCACTTCACATCTGTATTACTATCTAGTCTGTGGCTACAGCAACGCGAAAAAGTTATTTATATCACGTTTGAGGAGCTTGGTAAGCATGTTTTTTAATTTGTAGGCGGCATTTTTAAAACGACATGGACACAGTTTGAAGTGTCGCCAGGTCCACAGCCTCTTAAGATAGCCGCCTACCTGCGCGTTAGAAGCTCATAACTGATGGAGCTATAAGGACGAGCTTGAAGCGCGGATCAAATGCTGCATCACCACAACGAGCCAAAATTGGCAGACCTGCAGATGTGCACATGACGCTTTGAAACCTAATTTACGAAAACCCTGCACCGCATTTGAAGCGCTTGACAGGCGGCACCCTTAGGTGACTCAGACGGTAGAGGGCGCGTCAGACTAGAGCGAGTCGCAGTGACTCATTGTCAGACGACACTATATATCCTCACTCTAGGACCTCGTCACTTCATGTGTAAATAAGCTGTGACGTTTATACAAGGATAAA